>CAJVPM010001506.1:0-11859 GCA_910592325.1 Scutellospora calospora | reverse complement strand
TGAGGAGGGTAAAATGGTGATGTTGGAGTTATTACAACTGGTGCAATTGTATTGGGCGATATAGTTAATTTAGAAGCTGCTTGAGCTTTTGCTTTTTTACGTTCTGATAATCTATAGATCTCTTCCGCAAAATTCCTATGAAAAACTTTATAATAAAGAAATATATGATGTTATAAATTGTAAACGGTTTATAATAGGCTATCAAAAATAAGATTGGATAATTTACATTTAACTAGCGTATCATGCAAAGGGCGCATTTCCATGGAAACAAGACGTTCATGAATATCTAAACATCTATCAATAATGAAGACCTAACATATCAAAAACAAAAATTATAAATAGAATATCTCTGAAAATCCAAATGTCATATACAAATGAATAACCAAACCTGTTCTTCAATTGCCTCCTTTAAAGCATTTACAAATGATTCCTTATCTGGATTAGATGTTAAAAAGTCTGAACTGAAAAATGCTTTTTTATACATTGGCACACCACCATTAACAGGTGCATCCACAGCACCATTTAAAGACATTGATAAAGGATTGGTATTAATTTTATCTACAACTTTTGATGAAGTGATATATGCATTATATTTAGCTTCAAGAGTTAACAATTCCCGATTTTTCGCTTTCATGGCAGCAACAGCATTTTCTATCGGTGATACTTCAGTAACAGTAACTTGAATAACTTCTGAACGTCTAAGTACAGTGGGAAAATGATCCTCAGTGACCAATATAGTTTTTTCGGTCCACAAGTCCAAAAATTCATTAGTTGATTTCACACCATCTGGGTTTTTGTTAACAGGTCGTGAAAAACTAAAAGTATTTATTGAATTGTGTTCGTAATATGAACGAATAGCTGATGGTACACTCCCTTTAAAAACGGGTGCATTTCTATCAGGTTCTGGCATCACGGCAGTTACTTGTATAAATTGACCATCTCCATGAAGAATTTCATCGGTTGGAGTACTATTATATTTTAATAGTTGAGCTTGAGGATGTTTATTTTGCATTCTTTCACAAAATGCACCAATTTTTTCCCATTCATATCCTCGATAAATAAATTGTCGATTTTGTAGACTTGCAGGAAATCCTCGGCCATAAAACCCTACCCGAAAATATTCACTAAAATATCGTTCTTTCTTTATAATATTTTCGTGTAATACCGCTTGCTGTTTAAGGATATTACTTAAACGTTGAAAGTCATACGTAGTGAATTCAAATTGATAGGCCAATTCCTTACATAATTCTATCCCGCATTCCCATGCTTTACCTTTAACAAAATAATCCAAAATTTGAATATATAACCGCTCTTTTCGATCAAATGGCGTTTGTTTCGGAAAGTTCAGATCAGGTAATGCTTCCACTTCATGATTGGGATCCCAATCGTACAAATCTGAATGTAACTTAAGAGTCAAGGCAGCCTCTACATAGTTATGATAATTAAATTGCATTTGAACAAGTTGGTGAACATATTTGATATAAATTTGATCTCTGTCAATGGACTTTATAAATTTCATCAATTTGAGGGTACACATTATTCGATCATCCTGGAATTCTTCACCATCAGGTAATTCGCGGACACCAAGTAATAGTTCCAAAAATTCACTAAGAGAGTCTAAGAATTTCATGACAGTTTCTCGCAATGAAGTATCAACTGATGCCTCTTCAAATAATTTACGTAATTGTGCAATAAAATATGTATGAGAGATTTCATCACCTTTATTTTCTGACATGAATAATTTGTCTAGAATGTCAATTATATCAGATTCCATCTGTTTGAAATCTTCATCTAGCGAATATTGTGTAACAATCATGCTAAACAACACTTTAATTGCAGCCGTGCGCAACTCATCATGATGAGATAAGCACAGTTCCAAAATTGGTCCAATTAAAGTATTAATGAATCGACTTTGATAGCCACCCATTTTACCCTCTTTTCCATGTTCCCATCCTATGGCATCCCATAGAGTTGATAATAATTTTGCTCCTTGTCCACGAAGATCTCTAGCCAATCTCCATATAGCACGACGTTTCTGTGGGGTAAAATTTTCAATTACTAAATGTTTACTGGTAAGCAAACTTAATAAGCAATTGAAATATTCTCGCCACAACTGTTCATTAAATGTATCTGGTGCCTCTTTGTCTGGAATATAATTCTTCTCTAATAAAGAAGATATTGGTTCGAGAAATTTCAAAAACACTTTATGAGCCATTATATTCATATTCAACCAAGATTCTGGGAAAGCTTCATTTAACAAAACGGATCTACAAACTTGGAATAATAAAATTAAAAATTCTGCAGTGGCATCATGTCCTTCCCTATAATATGTTGAGAGTAGATGCTCTTTCAGATGATCTTGTGATAATAGATACATAATTTGCAATATCACAGCAGCTATTTCTCCCAATCCAGTATTAATTGAGCTTTGCGGATTAAGAAAAGGACTAAATTGAAGATCTTTTGAATATTTGTTTGATCCATTTATATAAGTCGGAGTTACACTGGAAAATGGATATGCTAAATTAAATATGGCCGGTGATACCATTACACCACTTCCGGTCCTCTCTCTTGGTGGGTGAACTTCATTACTAGCAAAATACAATTCTCTATATGATTCACAAAGTTTCATCATGAGAGGGAGAATCACGCGTACATTTTCAATCTCTTTCTGTATACCATTATCTTCTTTAGTTTTTTCAATAGAACATTGTAAGCTTTCGAGCATAACCGCAATAATGGCCACACATAATCGAATTCCATCCTGCCATTGCATTCGCGCAGCTTCATTATCATCATTTATTTTTCCCGTTTTTTCCCATTTACCCATATGATCTGTAACCCATTCTGTGACTCTACGCAAAAGTGTTGCACGAGACTCTGCGTTTTCAAACAGAGGACCACGGCAAAACTGAAGAATAACCAATAATTTATATGCCAATAGTTTTCCTTTGGGCAATCTCACCGATTCAGTAAAACGGATAGCAATTTGTACGAGGTCTGCTGGATCGAAACATTTTCCAAGATCCACGAATATAGAAGCAAAATGTTGCAAAGCTAACGTTTGTGTTCCGATTATTGATTGCGGCGTTGTGATGGACATAAGTCTATCTATGCTCTTGAAAAGGTCATGTAATCCTTTTTTAAATTGTTCTTCAACATAATCACCCGATAGTCCCATATTTGTTTCCTTTGCTCGTTGCAATTCTCTGGATCGTACTATTATTTTAAAAATATATTGCCATACTTTTATAGCTGAGCGTAAGTTTTGAGCATTCTCTGGAGTTGCGGGATCAGAAACAAGACGATTCATTGAACGAATCAAACTCGATGAAGCAGGTGCGCAAGAAAAATGTTTTTCAATATATACATCAAGCACAGGTCTAAAGTTCATAAACCTTCGGTCAGAAACAATTCCAAGAATAGTTACTAAGGCATTAAATATCAAGTCATCAAGTTCACCTTGTTGATTTATTGTTGAAACTAAAATTCCAAATAATGCATCAAAAATATCCTGAAGAAACTTGACTATTTCAACTTCACCAACAAAAGTGAATTTCTTCAGTACAGACATCATTTCATTCATATCTGATACTAATTGTTTTTCCCAATTCAATAATTTGAGAAGGACTTCGTTTTGTGTGTACTTTGTCGAACATAAAAACGTCTTAATTGAAATAATATCTTTGGAAGATGGCGTTAATTTATGCGTTGAATGTGAGTTTGAAACCGAATGTATTGAAGCAGAATCTGATGCTGTAGCAGAAGGAGACCATGGTGCATTTAGATATATGGATGGGTTTATCATTTGTTTATCATATCTATATAAAACAATATTATGTTTTCCGTCACTAATGAATGCTTGATTTTCTTGAAACAAAGGCATATATGCAAAAGCAAAAATTTTATCTTCTTTTTTATCTTTTGTTGAACGATGGCGAAAAGTCATAAATATATGTGCTTTTTCAAATAACTCTATAGGGATGTCCAGTTTAATAAGCTCACTCCATGTGGGATTATTAGAATGGTAAAAAACTAAGGAATCGAAATGTGTAATCAGAGGTTCACCAGAACCCTGAGAGATTGCATTCTCTAACGTTTCGCCTGTGTTTAACTTGACTTCAACCGTAATTTGTATATTTCTTGAAGTAGCAGCTCGTCCTTGTGTAAAATCTCCAGACAAAAACCTAATGTAAATTTCGTTTCGTGTATCTCCGGGGAATACAACATCTGCAAAACCAAGACGTGATGTGATAGGAATATCTTGAAGTAAAGCAGTATTTTCTTTTATTATAGTAGCGGTCTCTCCATAATAAGGACGAATGGAAACACTAATCATTTCAGCTCTTGGAGATCTTTCGAATTCTTTGATACGGTTATGGATTATATCTTCGTGAAGAGTAGCGAATGTTGATTCTTGGACAGGAACATATATTTGCATTACATGTTCACTAAATGTCTCTTTTTCTTTACCTTGAAGAAGATGACTAATTTCGAGAACAGCACAACCAAAAGGTCGGCGAAATGTCTGAGGTGAGGATTTAATAGAGTATAATGACTGTTGATCCGAATTATCCGAAGTTTTTGAAAATTTTAATGATGTCATCGCACCGGTTTCCTTAGGTAGATCTTTATCAACCATTTTCATACTTCCAGTTCTTACTATTCTACAGAGTAAATAAATTTGTTCTTGAATATCATGAGGAGAAAGGTCAGTAAAAAGAGTCCTAATTTTTCCAATTTTTGCTTCATCCTTCGGTACACCGTTATGATTTAGCACAATTAAGTATTCCTCTGTTATAAATCGAGAATCGGCTTTAGTATATAATGAAAAATACAATTCGGTGAATTCACCAGGAGAAGATATTGACGCAACCCAAGCTTTCAAATCCAAAAAAACGTGATAGAACTTTGGAGTATGACTACTTGAGTCAGTTGATGTAGGATTATGTAAAGATTGTAAAGGGCCCGTTATGGTGGGGCTCATTAGTAGGGAATCAGATTTTGCTTTATCCATGTTTAAAAGTGACAATTGAGCTTGTAACTGATAAAGACGAATGGCAGATATATTTGTTTCATCAGCCAGGAAACCTCTTTCTGGATCTCTTACAATAATATCTAAATCTTGAATTAAGTTACCAGCAACAAGTTTATTAATAAGTTCTTTTCTCAATTTACTCAGTTCGTCTTGAGATAGAGTTTGAGCAAGTAATTGCCTACGTCCTTGTAATAAATCATTTATTTGATCTTTAACAGTTCTAAACATTGAATATTTTCGTTCATCTAAATATTTAGGTAATAGACTACTCCATTCTCTAACAGTACTAGCTATTTCATCAACCAGTGGTTCAGTTTTCCCACTGATAGTATCATCGCCACATTCAAGAGATGGTAAAGGTGGAGGCGGACGAGTATTTTTTTCACTATTAGAAGAAGCCGCATCATTACTTTTTAGTTCAGCCGCTTGTAATTCAACATAATCAAGATATTCTTTAATATAAACATGATTAACAGGAAAAATCCCAACATAAACTTGAGGTTCCTCGGTTTGACGTAATTGAGAAACAACATAACCACGATACCATGCACCCTGTTCCTCAAAAACATAGACTTCATCACCTATTTCGAGTGTAACTTGATATGAAGTAATCGGAGAATTTGAAATTGCAATTGAATTAGTGGAAGAAATTGATGTAGCATCAGAAATAGTAACACCATCAGATACTGGTTCATCTTTTGTTGAATCTGAAGAATTATTCCGTGAGCCAGGGGTAAAAGGATAGATCGCAAAGCCATAACCAAACTTTGGTAAAGGAATCCAATTTGCACTTTCAGAGTTTTCAGTCATTTTAATGATATGAATTTGAAAGTTTAATCGGTTTTAAAAAGAAGGAAAGGTATGTTAAAAAGGAATCTTTAGACCTATAATAGATCGGTTCATGAACGATCCTGGTTGCGTTATATCATGAGAAACACACTAAACCTATTTTTTAGATCCACGTAATCAAATTAAGAACGAATTAATTGATGAGTAAAAGAAATTCGATTTGTTTAGACAATTTATAAAAAAAATAAAATAAAATTTAAACATTTACTTGAAAGAATGTTTTGAACCACCCAGATTTTCAAGTGATGAAAAAGATAATTAGTTTGAAGGCTTGCAAAATGGCAAGATTTAAAGATAAACTAAAAAAAAAAATCCAAAATTTAATAGATTAGTGAAAGGCTTTTGACAGTTAAACAAACTATACATGCAGACTTAATCAAAAATCGAATGATAACTGCATGACTAAAGCATGTACCTATGTTCAACAAGATAAAATACAAATGTGTGTTCTCGATATTCTGGTCGAAAAAAAGAGCCGATGAAAATAAAAGAAATGAAGAATTGTGCCACCTTACTAAATTAATTTACCATTACACAACGCAATACGATGCAATGCAAATTTCCACACAAATTTGTTAATCATAGCACACAAATTATGATACGCAATAATGTATGCACAGGTTATACTGTATATACTTAATGATCAAAAAACGTGGACATTCTTCTAGACGCAGAAGAATATTAACAATTTCAAAACGTGCTATCGATATAACAAATGTATTAAGCCGAAATTTATACGAAGAAACCAACCAAGTCCAAAGTTGTACAAGAGCCACCTTGAACTTTTTATAATGTTAACAAATCGAGATGCGCACAGATCGAAATATACAAAGGGTGTCGGTATGAGCATAGATTTTGCGTATCTGTTATATAATTATGTATGCTTTAAGAATATATTGGGAGGTCAAAAGTAGAAACAAGGAACACAGCAATTTTCGATAATTTAAAATCGATAAGAAACCTTAAATCAAAAGTTTCTTCCCAATTTTAACAATTTTAAGACATTGACTGTTAAAGTTTAGGTATTAATTTTTTTTTACAAAATCAAATTCCTTGGTTCTACTTTTGACCGCACATATTACGTAACTAAATTTTTGGTTTCTTATTACAACGCGCCATTTTTAACCAAAAGAGAATTATAAAAATCAAAAATTTCTTCTCTTGACCAGATAAATAAGTTATAATTTTGAAATTTAGTTAAACTATCCTGGAAGATCGACTTTTAAGTTACAGTAATTTTACGACCTGGTCAGTCATGCTTTTAGAGGGTTCTATTAAATTTATTAAATAAACTCTCCAGTCATATAATCTTCCTAAACATGTAATCTATCAATTATGTCGCGGATTATGGTGAAATTTGACCTATTCTAATATGTTTAAAACTTTTGAAGTGTATATTTTTTTAGTTAAGTTAGAATTTTGGGTTAGAGTTGTTTAGAAAGAATATAAGTAGATTTGGTAGTATGTATATTTTCAGAGATTTCAAATTTCACCATAATGAAAATCTAAGTTTGTGAAACACTTATTTTTCGTCCACATAAGAGAAATGTATCTCATCGGTTCGAAGGGTTTCTTAGGAGTTTTGGCGCCGAGGACTCCCTAACCTATCTCTTCCGCATTCGATACTGGGAATGTGTTGTTTCACAAAAGCTTTTGCATTTCTTCTGTAGTTACGTTCAAAGTTTCGGCCAAAAAATCAAAGGAAATAAATTTCCATAGTTCTACTCATGAAGAATTCAGGGGAGAAAACATGCGTTTCAAAAATGAGTTGGCTCAGATAAGCTTACCCTATGCCCCGTGTAAGCTTATTTGCCTCGTTATGCAAGATAAGCCTAAATAGTCAAGAAGAAATAAAAAAGCTGAAATTACACAATAAGAAAAGGCAAACAAAGCAAATATAGAAAAGATAAATAGATATATGATAATAATAGAAGACAAAACCAAAGAAAAAAAAATAGATTTCTTATACAAAAGGAATATAGAGAAACTAAAAGATAAATTAACAAAAGAAGATATAGGTGTTTCTTTTTAAAAAAGTATCTAGGTATTTAATAAAGATAGATATGAAAGAAAGAAAAATATAAAAGGCTAAAGTAGTAGTAGTTAAGATATTAGAAGACAATGTAGAATACAGGAAAAGATCTTTGAAGTAGTTGATAGAAAGGAATCTATATGTAAGAGATATAAGCAAAAAATTTAAAAAACAAAACCTTTGGTATATTGTTAATTTCTGTTATAGAAAAGGTTATAAAAAAGTAAAAAAGATATTAGAAAACAAGAAGGAAGAATATGAATAAGTAAAATTTATAATAGAAAAAAATATAAAAGAAGAAATCAATAATATATTGCAAGAAAAATTAAAGAAAGAAGTAAAAAAAGGCCAAAAGAGAAAATCAAGTAGCAAAAGAGTTAAAAGAAGTTTTTAGATAAAAAGAAAGAAAAACAAAATAATTTTAGAATAGTAAGAATTTATAAGAAAGAGTAAAAAAGATAGAAAGTAAAAAGATAAAATAACACTAGAACTAGAGAAAAATAATAATAAAACAATAATTTAGAACTTGTTAAGTTAGATAAAAAGAATATAGGTTTTTGAGATAGTATAAGATTCTTTTAATTTAGTTAGCTACCAAGCTAAGTTGGTATTGTTAATTCTTTTTATAAAACAAACTTACTTGTATTTAACTTGATCTATATTTTTAGAGTGATAGTTTCTTTTCTAGATTAAGTATTAGCTAGTATGACTATTGAAAGCTATACTACTTCACCAATTTAGAATTTCTACTATACAGGTCCTCTACCCATAGATCTTATTAAGATTTATTCATACAATATTATATTATACTCCTAATATTCAGATGATATTAGTACAATGAGATTTACAGAATTACAACTCTAGAAATGAACAGAGTTTACTGTAAGTTAGGTATAAAGATCTAGGTAATTATTCAAATTCATCGACAGTAGAATTTGAACTTTAGATTTCTTGTATAGTAGTCTAGCAACCTAACTACTATATCAGACCTTACTAGAAGTTTATTATAATATAATAAGCTATTATATATTTAACAAAATAACTAAATTATTATTGAATATTAGAGATATTTGCAAATAAGTATATTTTGTATTTATAATTTTTTTTAAACTTAGATGATCTTATCTATCATTTTATTAAGAAAAAGCTAATATAAGCTACAAAGTAAAATTCTATACTATCTATAACAAATACTCTTCTAAAACTATTCAAGACTTATTTGGCTACCTTTAGGTATCTAAGTACAATCTGCTATAGTAACTGTTTCTCTTATAGAAGCTTATATCTGTATAGTATTTATAATTTTTACTATCTAGTTTTGAATAAGGTTATATATTTAAGTTATGATTCTTATAAGATGCTTTTTATATTCTTTTGTTTTTGTTTTTATCTTGTTGTTTTTCTTTTTAGCTAGTTAGGTTTTTAATTTATTAATAAGTTTTTTTAACTTTGCTTTAAATATTATATATAGTATATAGCCTTGCTTTTTACTATATATAACAATTTTATTTTATTTTTTTTCCTTTGACAATCAAGTCATAAACTTTATTAAACTGTTAACTAAGGCTTTAGCCAAGTTACATGATTATATAATCTACTTAACTTACTAAGTTTGACATCACCTAGCTGCTACTAGAGTATTCAGATGCAACCTGTTATACTAATTAAAAAGCTAGAACAATTAGTCTAACTGTATAAAAAAAAACTCCACTAACTTATTTCTCTCTCCTTAATTTCTTTTTTAATTACTTCTTTTACTAGTACTATTACCTATTCTTTCTTTCTTCCTTTTTCCTTTTTCCTTTCTGCAAGCAATACTTTCCTCCTTTCATCTACTTAGATTCTCATTTTCAGTATTTTTTCCTCTCCCTTATTTCTTTTTAGCTTTGTTATAATTCTTTTACTTTTTCCCAAATGATTACTTTTTTATATCACTAGTTCTATATGATCTTTGCAAAGCTTTTTTGGGCTATAAAAAAGATACTGTCCATTCAAGTTCTCATACTATCTTTCTTTTAAACTAATAATTGAATATCTTCTGCCATTTTCTTTTATTCAAGTCTAATTATTAGCTCCTTTCTTCTTTGAAAATGACTTTTCTTATCATTTGAAAAGATAATTATTTGAATTTTTTGTATAAGGTTAGAGCTACTAGCTTCTTCAGATTGGATCTTGCTAATACTTCCTATTATTACTTTTTTGATTTCTTCCTATGAATCTTATAACACTGAGCAACTTATCAAATAGTCAAGATCTTCTGAAATTTCTTCTTTGCATAGAATGCAGTAATTACTTTTATATAAAGATAGCTTCCTTTTCTTGAGCTCACTAAGTATTAGAAAACTGTTTAACAAGTACTTAATTTGCATAATAAGATTTTTGCTATCTTTATATTGATAAGCAATTTATTCCTTTCTGCTTTTTGATCTTCTGCTATAGCCTTTTCTAGTTATACTTTGAGCTTTTGGCTATATTATCCTTTCTTTAATATACCTACTCTGCATCTTTGTATCTTTTTGTTAGCTTAGATATGAATTGTTTAACTAAGCTCTCAATTCTATTCGATTTCTATACTATATCATAGCTAAAGTTTTCATTTTGAACTATATCTAAATCTAGTAAGAAGCTTGACTTTCTACCTTCTTTTGCTAATTAATCTGCTTTATTATTCTATTTGTTATTTGTATAGCTTTAAACCTTTTTGAGCTTTAGCTTAATGCTTTTTTGCTTAATAAGTGATGCAATTTTTTCTAGGATAATTCTGTTATCTATCCTAATTCATTTGCTATATTGTTCAATCTTATAAGCTTTGGTTATACTCTCTATTACTTGTTTACTATCTATGAGAACCTGAACTGTTATATCATATTATGCTAGTAATAAAACCACCCAAACTCCTATTAGCTCTGCTTTAGTTGATGTTAGCTAGTTAACAACTTTCAAGTTCCTTATACTAACTAAACTATTTTCTATCTAATCTATTTCTACTTATCCTACTTCTATATTTTCTCTATTTTCCTCTTTGTCTAGAGATCCATCTTTATAGAATTCTATTTCCTTCCTTCTTTGCAATATAATCTTTTATACTTTTCTCTTAAACATACTTGCTAACTCTATATTAAAGTTTTGTTTATTTATTATTTAAGGTTCTTATTTCTCAACTACTCTTAGGTCTATAAAAAGATTTTTTCTTCTCTCAGCTTTCTAATAGTCTTTGTGTATAGCTATTAATTTTAGTGAGAATTCCATCATCTCTATTTCTTTGTTTATATAGTTTTTTGGGATTACTTTTAGAACTTTTCTTTTTGGTTGCTAAGCTCTACATTCTTTGTATATCTTTTCTTTGTTGCTAGCATAGCTCTTGTATTTCTTAATTTTTTCCTGACTCTATTACTCTTAGTATTTATTGTAATAAGCTTTGATTTAGAAGAGTTAATTTGAATGTTATTAATCTTGAAAAACTCTTCTGCAATTTGTATTGTCTCTTTAAGCTGCTTTTTGGATCTTGCTATTCATGTTGTATCATCTGCGAAGACTACTATAGCTTGTTTTACTCTCTAGATCTTTTTTTCTTCTCTTTCAAGATTTTCTTTTCAGAAAACTTCTATTTTATATTCGAGTGAAGTACTTTTCTTAATTCTTGTTAGCAAGAGATCATAAAAGATTCTCCAAATTAGAGGTGAAATTACTTCTCCTTGCTCTATTCCATCTCCTGCTATTATTAATTCAGTAAGATCTAGTGCAGTAATTATTCTAGTTTGTCTTTTATCAAACAAATTGAAAATGAAGTTTTGTCCTATTATTAGTAGCCTTATTCTTTGAAGTGCTAATTTTAGAGATTTTAGACTTACTGAATTGAATGCTTTTTTTTTTTTTTTTTTTTTTTTTTTACTTTATACAAATACTATCAGCTAACTTTATTAATTTTATAAATTTCAGA
>CAJVPM010001505.1:0-11860 GCA_910592325.1 Scutellospora calospora | reverse complement strand
ATCTGAACTGAAAAGCTAGATGAGACAGAATTAAAGTTGCTCAAAGACAATCTAGCTAGTCTAGTTATTCAAGACAATCTAGACTTAGGTATAGAGATAATAGCTAACAGAGAATATTGGTCTGCTAAAGCAAGTGGTATTCCAATTAAAAATTTAATGAAAAAGAAAACCTTCATTAAAGCAGCAAAGATACTCTGTGATCTAAATATAGTATTGCTAAAGCAAATATTAGATGTTGAAGGCTCCTATCTAATGATATGGCAGCAGCTTAAAATGTCTAGAAAAAGATCAAAAAAAGGCAAAAAAGTAATATAGTTCAAGGAAGTAGAAGAAAAAGTCCTAATTAGCGAAGACAAGAGAGAAGTTAAAGAAGAATACAGAACAGATATAAGAAATTATTTAGATATGCAAAACGTATTAGAAAAAGTCTTAGCTGACAAAAGAAAACATAAGTAGATTGTTTATGAAGATAAACAAAATAAGAGCAGAAAAATAGGATGTGTGCAAAAGAAAAAAGAAGATAGCATATTAGTAGAGCATTGAGAAAATTAAGAAAATCTTGAAAGATATGAAGAGATTAAAAAATGTAAAGGCTGTCCAAGTAACAAAAAAAGAGTACACAAAGAGTGCAGAGCCTAGCAACTAAAAAGAAAGGTTCTAGGAGCAATCCTAAGAAACTGCATAAATAAAGATACAGGCCTTATAAACTTCTCACTAAGGGTAATGGATGCAAATCATTTTGAGGATCAAAGGATCTCAAGAAATGAACTAGTTTTTACTAGTCTGAGAACTTTGGAGGAGTGTGAGCTAGAGATAATAAAAACACAGAATTTAGACCAAGAACTGGTAATAATATTAAAAGAAAAAGCATATAAGATAATTCTAAAAGGAGAAAGAGAATTAGATTTCTATACAGACAGATCTTTAGGTAAAGGTGAAGAGAAAGGAATCATAGGAGTAGAATGGGTAGGAATAGACAAAATAGATAGTAGTATAGTTAGTATAGAAAACTTTAGAGTTGTTAACTGGCCAATATCAACTAAAGCAGAATTATTAGGGATTTGAATAGTATTATTATTAGTGCAATATAATATAATAGTTAGGGTTCTCACAGATAGTGAGCAAGTAATAGAGAATATAACAAAAGTATACAATACCGAATAATATAGCAAATGGATTAGAATGGATAACAGAATAATCCTGAAAAAATAGCTACTCTTGTTAGGCAAAAAAATATTAAGCTTGAGTTCAAAAAAGTTAAAAACTATGCTAATGATATAGGAAATAACGAAGCAGATCGATTAGCAAAAGAAAAAAGAAGATCACATATAACTTTAGATCTGAATAAAGTTAAAAGTAATAATTACATATATGATATAGTATGGAAGTCAAATAGAATCGAGAGCTCAGTAAATTTTTTTTAACAAAGCTAACAAGAAAGTATAATGATACAGAGTAGGCCTTCCAAAGAAGAGATAATCTAATAGAAAATGCTAAGTACAATTGGAAAAAACTATAGCAAAGAATCAAAAGACAAAGGGGAATAAATTGTCTTTCGATGAAAAATAGCAAAAGTTTGGCAATGCAAATTAAGTATTTAACAAATAGTCTACCTACACTTAGTGATCTTAAAAAATACAAGCCTGAACTATATTCAAGAGATCATTGTATTCTATGTAATGAAGGATTATCTGAAGACCTAGATCACTTAATATGGTACTTTGCCTTGCAAGAGTACTAGGAAAAAATTAAAGAAGCTGTCCTAGCAGGTATTAGCAAGGTTCAAGTAGAAGAGAATCTTAGATTACTTCCTTTACTAGAAATTAAAGAGATTATTTTTCCAAAAGATAAAGAGAGCAGATACTAAAGAAGAATGCAGCTACTAATTGGACTTGAGGAATACAAGATAGCAGAAGATCTTTAGGTTTTAGCTCAGAAGAAGGATACATTAAAAGTTTGGTTAGATAGTATCCTCTTTATTATGCAAAGAAGCTTCGCAGAAATAATATGAAACTGGTAATGTGAAAAGTGATTGAATGGGAAAAGCAAGAAAAATTACAATGAAGCATAAAAAAAGTATAACCAAAAGAAAAGAAACTAAAGTAAAAACCCGAACAGATGAAGAAAGGAAAGTATTACTTGTAAGGAAAAAAAAGGAGAAAGAAGAGAAAAAGAAATAGGTAGAATTAGTAGTAGAAAAAGAAGTTAAGGAAGGAATAAGAGGAGGAGAAGGAAGTTGGTAGAGTTTTCTCTGACTTAGTTAGACAAAATTGTTCTAGTCATAAGGCTAGTACGACAGATCGCATCTGAGCACTCTAGTAGTAGCTAGGTAATGTCAAGCTTAGGAAATTAAGTAGATTAGATAATCATATGTAACTTGGCTATAGCTATAGTTAACAACTTAATAAAGTTTTATGACGTAACTGTCAAAGGAAAAAAAAAAAAAAAAAAAAGTAATAAAAGTAATAAAAGTAAAAAAAATAAGAAAAGTAATAAAAGTAAGAAAATAAGAAAATAGTTTAGCGATCTTAGTGTAGTGGTTAGGTTGCCAGACTGCCATATAAGAGGTCTGGGGTTCAAATCCCACTGTTGATGAATTTGAATAATTACTCAGACCTTTGTATCTAACTTATGGTAAACCCTATTCGTTTCTGAGATTGTAACCCTATAAATCGTGTTGTACCAATATCAATTAGGTATTGGAAGTATAACGGAAAAGTCAAGTATGATGTAACATTATACAAATAAATCTTGATAGGATCTATGAGCAGGGGACCTGCATGGTAGAAATCCCGAGTTAGGTGATGTAGTATAGATTTCAATAGTCACACTAGTTTGATGCTTGATCCGGAGAAAATCTAGGTATGAAGAATACAGACTGAGTGGGTGCGAGTAAGTCCTTAATGTAACAGAAAAGTCAAGCGTAATGTAATGTTATATGAAAGGCAACTCCAATCTAGCTTGATAGCTAACTAGATTTGGGAGGATCTATCTCGTAAAACATTTGGAAGAACTAGACCAATTTGGTGGAGAGCTATAGAAGGAACTAGGTTTGTATGAACACCAATAAGGGTATATGCTAGCTTAATTGGGATATAGCATAGCATAGTTGGGATCATCCACAAGCCTTCACTGGAATAGGACGCAGGAGGGTACCTTGTGATAGAGCTCAGTCCTATGAAGACAATTTGAGGTACAAGTTGGTCTGAGTGGTCCTCAAATAAGGCAGCACAAGATTAATGTAAATATACAAATATTAGATTAAAAATAGAGTTTCACCATGACGCCAGAGGGTTTAAATAGAGTATCTACAGGCAGATACTAGGTATAGCAATTAGTAGGTAACCTATATGGCGAAACTTGTAAATAAATAATGACTAAAGTTATATGTGTAGCCAATTGTATCCTCACTAACAAATGTAACTTGAAATTAATACTTAATAAAAAATCTGCGGACAGCTTGTTGAAAAATAAAAAGAAAATAAGAAAAGTAATTTATCTTAAAATAGGTCTAGTGATCTAGTATAGTAGATAGATTAGACTACTATGCAATAGGTTTGGAATTCAAATCCTATTATTGATAATTTCAATAATTTCTTAAACTTTGTATTTAATTTATAGTAAACTCTGCTCATTTCTAGAAGTTACAACTCATAATAGGCTTTAGTAAGATCAGAAAATATATATTAGTAGAAAGCTATAGTAGAAACTGAAGTTGTATAAATATCTATAAGAGTCTAAGCTAGGTAAATTTAAAAAATAAGCTTAGACTGTTCTAGTAGGTATATCTTGAAATTAACTAACTCTGCAGATATTTACAATATGTTGAGTATAATGTAATCTGAAAGGATCTAAGCTGAAGTCAATAAATAGATTTATAACAAATTAGCTAGTATAAGTAGTTAGATATTATAGTGAAGTTAGTTTGTAATAATATAAGTTAGTTGAACAGAATATTTAAATAGGTAACTTACAGATAGATTACAAATATAACAACATAGTGTAATACTAACAGATAGTTTAATACTTGCATAGCAGATTATTTAAATTAGACAATAACTAAATTATATATATAGCTTGTTATATACTTTTCATATAATTATAAACTACAGGAAATTACTCATATGTAATCATATATTTATCTAATAAAATTTACTCAGCAATATAAGCTATCTTAATAACAAAAAAAAACACTATCTTGATATATAAATATACTAATTTCTCTTCTAATTAATAATATTATTTAATAATAAAAAAAAAAACTATAAACTTAACTTTAGCTTTAATTCTAACTTTAACTCTAATTTTAATTAAATTTAAATTAGTTAAAATAGTTAGTTATTTATATTATAATTTTATAATAATTATATTTGCTTATTTATACTATAGTTTAACTATAGCTTATTATATTTGCATATATAAATTAATTAAATTTATTTAAATTTATATAACTACTATTACAAGTGGTATAATCTTCTTAATATATTCTAAGTAATATAAGACACAAAAAAGAGACTCCTAACAGTGTTAAAGTAGAATATTATATTACTGTAGCAGTTTATTAGTAAAGTTTATTTTTAAAGTCAAAAAATTATATTTATTAAAGAACTAGTAGAAAACTTAGAACTTTATTGAATATTGTATTTTTGATAACAAGACTTATTAAGTACTAACTAAGAACTGTTAGAACTAATTTTATAGGAAGAAGAAAAGAAAGAGTTTATATAGCTTTTTAGAAAAGTAAGAAAAATAAAAAAAGTAAAAAAAGTAAGAAAAGTAAGAAAAGTAATAAAGTAAGAAAAGTAATAAAAGTAAGAAAAAATAAAAAAAGTAAGAAAGGTAATTTATTCTATCATTGCTTTTAAGATAACTCAATAACTACATATCTTACAGATATAAAATATAGCTTATTTGAAAGATCTAATCGAGCTGAATCTAATGATAAAATCTAAAACTAATTTTAGCTAATAATTTATTAAAAAAAACAATAATAATAAATCTAATAATATAGAAATATAATAATTAAGAAATATGCTAAAACCTATTTTATAACAATACTTTATTTTAATTAACTAATTTTTAAAAAACTATATTTAAAATAAATTTTTATATTTAATTTTTTTTAAAAAAAGTTATATTTATAATACTATGTTATATAATACTATATTATTAAATATATAATATACTAAAAACCTATACTTTTGGTCTAATTTTGTTTATATAATTATTATATATAAGGTATTATATAATATAGATATTATAAATATAATATTTTTTTTTTTAATAATTTTATTACTATTAAAATTTTTACAACTTTACTTATAAGCTAAAAAAAAAATAGTTAAATTAATAAAAAAAATTGTATTTAATAAAAATTTTAATATAGATTTAACTTAAAAAAAGTCTAAAAATTTTTTTTAAAAAAAACAATATAGTTATATTGTCTTTTACAAGTTATTTTATTATAAATATCGTTAGTTGTTTAAAAATTCTTAAAAAAGTAGTGTAGTATTATAAGGTTCGTATATTTTGTAATTTTTGGATTAATTAATTTAATAAAATTAAAAATATCGTTATCGTAATACATAACGTTAAGTTAAAAATTATATATATATATCGATATAGAATAGTTTACTACCATAAAAAAAAAAAATTTATCTAAAAAACCTTGATACTTTTGAAATAAAGGTTAGTACCAAGAAACTTATAAAAGGAAAAAAAAAATTAATGTATCCGTAAAAAATCAATTTTTTATGTATAAACTTTAACCTTGTTATTATTAGTTTTTTTTTTTTTTTTTACTTTTGCATGAGTACGTATAAAAAAAATTTTTTTATACGCGCATTTATACATAGTATATGTAAGATTTTTTTTTTTATAAAGAATTAGAGTAGATGCAGTATATTACTTTTATACCTGCCTTTTATTTATCGTTACCTTTATTTATTGTTACCTTTATTTTTTTTTTTTCTTGTATTTTTTTTTTTTTCAAAAGAAAAAAAAAAACACCTAAAATTCTTTTTAAATTCTTTTTTTAATACAGTAATAAAACTAATTATTAATTATAATAATTTTTTTGAAATTATAATTTGTTCACAACCACCTTACCAAATTAGATACCAAAGCCTACGTATTATATTCTAGGCAAAATAAGGTAAACAAAAAAATGCAAATAAATTAAAAAGTTATGTAAAAAATAAATCACAAAAAATTATACGTATCAACTAATTAATTCTTTATGCGTTATGAACAAACGAATAATGATTTCAAATAATACATTAATTATAATCAATTATTCAAAATATGACGAGACTAACTAATTATGGAATGTCATACGGGATTACATTAGAAAGATATCTAAAAGATTATTAAAAAAAAAAAAAAAAAAAACAGATTAGCGAACCGCACCACGACCAAACGATCATTGAATGAAAAAAAATTTAAAATTAGATGAAAATCATTACTACAGTATTAGTAAAATTGATAACATTTTAACAATAGATTATGAATATCGATGCATTGTGGTAATCATTTTAATATCACTGACAACACTACTCAGAGGTAAGAGTTTCATGGTATCTTGTCGATGGTAAATAAATTTAAGGTTTGGTAATTAAATATGATCCGCCATTTGCACAAAACGCCCTTGATTGTTTCATATGCTTAAATTCATGTGACAACGAGAATCTTTTTATGGTTTGATGCTTCCTTTTTCCTAAACCAAAAAAAAAACTGAATGATTATATAAAAGTGGTTGAACGGCGGTGCGTGAGACTTTGGTGAAATTTAAACATAGAATGTAAGTTCCAATTTCGAAAAAAATAACGAAATTAGAAAACATGTGTTATTTTTAATAACTTTATAAGGAAAAATTTGAAAAAAAAAATAATGAAAGAAACAATAAAAAATTCGACGAAATTAAGTAATATTCTTATTGGGAAGTCTGAAAAAGTAAACCTAGCAAATAAATCAAATCATCTGATTAAATTCGAGTGTAACGAAACCGAATGACGTTAAGGAAAAACAGGTACGTAACAAGCCTGGCGTAAAATTTTTGTGAGACGGTACGCCCAGACTCTTATTCGCGTCACTGTTTATGCACTCTAAAAATGGTTCTCTAAAATTAATCCCAATATATCATAAATCAACACATGCGTGTAACAAACTTTTTTTTATGCAATTAAGCGTATTTGTGTGAATGGCCTTTGCTTTGTGTCAATTGATTCTCATTTGTGATTTAAATAAAATATTCGTAATCATGTTACATTTAATTGATCAAGAACTTTAAGTACGCACGTATGTATCTGCAAGACTGTTGTGATATCATTAAAAAAAAGAAAAAAAGATCAAATGCGAATCAGATAAAAGAATCCTCGGCATAGGTTGAAAGAAGAGGGGGGATAAGAATTTTTTTTACGTATTATTTATTAGAAAGAGTGCACACAATATGCGCACATTTATTGATTGAATGATTGTGTAAAATTTTTTAGATAACAAAGCGCAAAATAATAACATTCTTTTTTTGTACAATTTGGTAGAAAAAAAATTTTTTTTTAAGTAGGACACTTATTATCCTCTCTTATTTAAATAAAATGAAACGTGTAAATATCGAGTTCTCTGATTCATTGACATTTTGTTTAATTTAAACGAAAACCGAGTCTTTGGTCTTTCTACACAAATTACCTAATATGTAATTCATTCATTCAAAATTGCCTTTTTTAGCTATCCTTGATCTCATAAATCACGAGCGTTTGACGTCATCATGTATTCGTCATTCGCGACTGAGTTCTTACGTGACATATAGTACGTGCTTGTTTATGTATCTGACATCAGGTGTGTACATACGTATGTACAGTATGTATGTGTACATATGTATGTATGTATGTATGTATGTAACATAAGTACGTACCTACGTATCAGGTATGATACATGCATGTACTGTACTTGGTACGTACGTACTGTACGTATCTGGTATGTTGAATGTACTGTACATACCAGGTGTACCAGGTACGAACTTTGGTTTTATAATCCATGTTTAAAAAAAAAACTGGATTTTTAAGATGAATTCAAGAGTGTCATGATTCTGTAATCAAAGCCTCACCGTTTTAAGTTACCAAGCCTCATAATTTTCAACATGATCCAGATTTCATAAAAACTAGAATTTCATTTAAAAAGTATATAACAGATTTAACAAAATTCTATTAAAAAAATAAAATAATAAAAATTCACGTTTTGTCTGTGATTAGAATGAAAAACTTTTAACAATTTTTTTTTTTTTAATAGAGTCACCTTCCATTTATTATTATTTTACTTGATTTATTACCTGTTGAAAAACCTGTCAATTAAAGTTGTTGTTTAGAATTCCCGATATTAGAATTATTAGGTAATAACTTTTTCTCCTCGGTAAACTGATGATCATCGATCACGAGGAAAGGGGGAATATAATTGATTACAGTTAATTTTTAATTTTTTTCAATTGTTGATCTAGTAAAGAAAAAAAATATATATATTTAACGTCTTACACTGTTTAACCCCTCGAAGATTTTAAAATTTTTTTTTTTACAAGACTAGATCGGTTTTGCATGGGAACACGTAAACATTAATAAATGAATCGATCGATCGAACGTCATTATAACCATTATTTAAAAAAAAAATTTTTTTTTTTTTTATGAATTTTACATAACAAAGATAACGAATTTTTTTTTTTTTTTTTTTTATAGATTATTAAATAAATAAATAAAATCAAGAGTTTTACACGTAAGAATCGATTTCGAATAAAGATAATGATAAAAAAACGATAATGATAAGAGATAAGTAATTTTTTTTTTTTTTTAAAAAAAAAAAAATTCGATTCTTTTTTTTTCATTGAAATTATAAAAAATATACTTAAAAATGATCACACGCATTTTTTTTTTTCCTTTAAATTACAGATTAAAAGCCAGAAAAAAAAATTTATATATTACATACTATAACAGGAAATTTAACAATGCTCTTATCCAAAAGGGGTTTATATATGTATATATGTAAATATAAAGACTAAAAAAAAAAATTAAAATGTTGGTTTGTATATAAATGAAAAATTAAAAAAAAAGAGAATTAGGATAAGAGCGAGTGATATAAAAAAAAAAAAAGATACAGAGAAAAAAAAAAAAAAAAAAAAAAAAGAAAAAAAAAGTCTTTAAAAAAACTAAATTTAAGTAACATAGGGTATTAGCTAGCGGAATGTTCAAATGCTTATGGGGTTTTGAATTTACTTGTATGTGATTCCTGAAATTATATATATATATGCTAGCTAAAGACATATTTGCTGATTATATATATGTATGTATATATATATATGATTTTTTTTTTAAATAAATATGCATATATATAATACGAGACATGGAGATGTACACAAAATTTGTGCAAGAATCGTAAAAAAAATAATAATAATAAAAATGACATAAATTGAAATAAAAAACCAAAAATCACCTACGAATTATAAACCAAATATTTTCGTTCACATGTTGCCTTATTTACATAACGACAATGCACGATAAAGATATTTTATAATTTTTTTTTTTTTTTTTTTTTTTTTTTGTCACGAGTGTAAATATATATAAAAGGTCTCCAAAAATATATATATAAAAAAAAAAAAATAAAAAGAAAGCCAAAAAATTGACCACAAAAAAAAAACATCAACCACATGAAATGAATTCCTCCTACAATCATAGTAATGTCGAACATTTACAACAACGCTTGAGATCGGGCGAATCTCCATTCTTTGGTTTTTTGAACATCGCGTTATATTCAGACTTAAGTGGAATATACCGACATTCCGAATTTGTGCAGACACATTTCGTCTTTTTATATCTATAAAATATATAGAATATTAAATATATAAAATATTAATATAAATATTAAATACTGTAAATATTAAATATTATGATTAACGAAAAAATTACATAATAATAATAATAATAATAATAAATTTACCTTAATCCACAACTATTACACAAGAAAAGATCTGGACGCCAGCCAGGTCTCCAACATGGTGTACTACGTGTTCTACAACTTGCACAAACTTTAGTTTTATTACCTGATTCTCTACGATGTGTCATATGTAATGTTGATGATGATGATGAATTAGGATAACATTTAGAAGGTAAATGTTCACCTTTACGTTTTTTTGTTGAAGGTGCAAAATCTGGATCATCTTCATCATCACCAAAATTATCAGAGTTAAGATCATAATCACTTAATTCTGATGTAGGAATTGATGATAAAGAAGATACTGAAATTGAAGCTCTACGTTGATTAGATGTTCGATAATAAGATAATGAATTATTATGTGTAGATGTTCGACTTAATTGTTTATCACCATTAATACTATTATTACCACCATTTAATGAAATTTGATTTGATCTAGACATTTGTGAATTTGTAAATGTTGTCATGAATTTTTGATTTCCATTAATTGTTGTGGTACGACGTGATGAATTAATCACGGGATCTTCACCATTTTTAATTGATCCATTACTATCAGGTGAATCAATAATATGATCTAATCCAGTTAATTTAAGTAATTCTAATTCTTGACTTTCTCTTTTATTCTTTGCTCTAGTAAGTGGTCTAGTTCTCATTTTAGTTCTTCTAGCTTGAGAAATTGATTTAATAATATCAGGTAATAATAGAGGTCTATGAATAATAATTGCTGAAGGACCGATTATCTTATCTTGAGGCATTGAAATAGAATCTTTAGAAATAACACCATTAATTTGATCACCATTATTCATCATAATAATATCATCATTATCAGTATTAGGAATTTTTTGTTGTAAAGGAATAGTGGATGATGTAATAATAGTATTTTTTGTAATATTTGTAGTAGTAGTAGTAGTAGTAGTAGTAATAATATTTGTAGAAGAAATATTTTTGGAGGAAGTATTTTTGAAAGTATTTGTATTATTAGGGAATAATACAGGAAAACAAAAAACCATACCAGGATCACTTTCTAAATCTTCACGATTAGGGGATCTAAGAGGTATACCTTTTCGTTTTCGTTTAGATGAAGTAAATGAAGTAATTGTACTACTAGTACTAATAGTAGAATCAACTGATTTTGTAGAGTCATTAACAGTTGAAGAGGAAGAATCAGCACAAGGTGAAGAAGATCTCACCGAAGTAGAACAAGATGATAAAGAATAAGAATCAGGAATTTTGATTTGATGAACAGCAGCAACCTGAGGGATGAAAGTGGATAGACAAGAATTATGTATAAGATATCTAGAACCGGATTGAGCAACGGATTCAGGACTCGTTGGAGAAGATGGTTCATCTGAACCATCAGTATTATCGTGTACCGAAGGAGGAGCGGTTAAAGGAAATTGATCAATTGGATCAACTTGACTTGAATCCTTTTCATTATCAATTTCCAAAAGATTATCAAAAGAATCTTGAGCCGGAGGAGTCAGCATACCAAAATCTGACGACATAATAATTATATTCACGTGAACTATTTGAGAAAGAACGGATCAACGATCAGTAATTTTGTCGGAGACATAATCAGATCATAGGTAATGGATAAAGTAACAAAGTCTAATTAACACGCAATCGACCATCTAAAAGCGGAATCAGACGGATCGGGCAGATCGAATTCGTAAATCAGAACTAGCCGAGACGTAGGAAGAAATAACGAAATAATATCGAAGGGGCTCGAAGAAAATCAAAGTTGATAGCATTTATCGGGATCACGATTCGAATAAATGTTTTTTTTTTTTTTTTTTTTAAAAAAAAAAAAAAAATTAAATTGACGTACACTTTCTAAACAGTTGGTTTTTTTCAGAAATAATAATATATATAAATGGACTAAAGTATTTAA
>CAJVPM010001504.1:0-11861 GCA_910592325.1 Scutellospora calospora | reverse complement strand
GATAAGAAAAAATATTTAATTAAAATATAATAAATTTATTTTTAAACCTTAATATTATAGTATATATAATCCTAAAACTATAGTTTAAAATGACAATTATTAGATTTAATATTATTAATAAACTTCTTAATTTATTTTAAAAATATAATATATTAGAAGTAATAATATGGCCTATACTATATAACATAACTCTAATTGACTATACAAAGCAGTTCTAAAATACTTAGAAGTTGCTTACTCATCTAATAAAAGTGAACAGTAGAAACTTCCACTCATGGATATCTCTATTTTCTATATTGAGAGAGAACACAAAGTAACTCTAAAAACTAAAATACCTACTCAACTCTTTGATGAGTTAGCTAATCAGGCAGAGGAATATGTATACAAAGCTAACAATGTAAAAACAAATACTAAATATCAAAACTACTATTTTTACTAATATTTAATAGTTTATCATAACTATACTATACAAAATCATAAAATTAATCTTCTCAACAAAGAACAAGCTATCTAATTCTTAACTGAACAACTAATTAAAATATATTTCTTAGTATGTATAATTATATACTATAATACTATATTTGACAAAATACTAATATATAAGATAATAACTGAATTTTACAAAATAACAGCTATACCAGAGGCTAAAAAGATCTTAAAATAAAAATTCAACATTAACTTCAAACTAGTAGAAATAGTAGACTCACTATTTCTAGAAATTAAACAAATTCCTCCTTTTTAGTAAACTTGTCTTCTACAATCTTATTAATATCTCCTAATCTTGTAAAAGACATCTATACAGTAGTCCTATTACTAATATAACCAAAACAACAAGAACTACTACTATGCTATAATAAATTTTTAACATACTATAACCTTCCTATTCTAAACAATAATCAAACTATTAAATCCTTTCTTAACTATCTAAAATCTTACAAGTTCAATCATAGAACTATATTTTCCTTCAACTCTAAACTTAGTGAAGCATATATATATACTCCTAAAAATCTACTTCTTCTTAATAATTATCTATTTATAGAATTATACTAACTCTTAATATACTATAACTTGCTACTAAAATTACAAACTTCAACAACAAACCTTTTACTAAATCTTAATATTATTAACTATAATATCAGAGAATTTAATAAATTAACAAAAAAATAATTATAGAAAGATTTCTGTTTAAATAAGAATTACAATATTATTAGCCTAACAGAAACTAAACTTAAAAATTCCAAAACAAAATTCTTTAACACTAACAACTTTATATACTACCTAGCAAACTCTGATACTTCAATGGAAGATACTAGGATAATATTATTAAACTTTTTTAAACTATATATTCACAAAATTCAAAAACATAATAAAGGAGCTATCAGCATCAATTTCTTCTTCAAAAATAACTTTAAATTTAGAATTATATCTGTATATCTGTCTCTAGAAATATCACTCAAAGAAATAAAACACAAACAAAAATTATACACTGAATACAGGAAGTACAAAGACTAAAATTATACCTATAGTACTAGATAACTTCAATATCAACATCTCCAAAACAAAACTATTATATACAAAATCATACTTAATCAACCTTCTCCACTTAAACAACCTGTATGATCTCATCAACTATACTAACAACTATTCATTTATATAGCACAACAATCAATCTCATAGCAAAATTGATTATATTTAGTACTATTAACTACTAATTTCATATCTTATAAAGTTTAAATTAGAAGAAGCTTCCACTACAACTGAAAGTGATAAAAAATGCTAATCTTTAACTAGATGTTTTTCTTTGCTAACTCTAGAAAATAAAGACACTCATCCAAAACTAGTAGAAGAATATATAATTACAAATTAATAAATACAAAAAAATAGGAAGAATTTATAAACAAAGCAATACAAATCTAATACAAAACAAAGTGCTCTTAGATACTAATACTACTGATTCTTTTGAAACAAACTGATACAAAATTCAAATAAGCTTAATTAATACAGCTCTTAAATATATACCAAACAAAAAACAAAAAATACAGAACTTTCACAATACCTACTCACTTAAAGCTACTTCTTTATACAATAATCTTAAACTATTAGGTCAAATTATTTGTCAAGTAAAATCTTCTCTCAACAACAACTCAACTATCTTATCAAATATATTATAACAAATTAATGAAATCAACTAATAACAAAACTAGGGTATAGAGTGGGCCAAGCTAAACCTAGAAATTAGTAGGCTGAGCCAGACTTGGGTCTAGTTTCAGACTCACATTTTTATAAAGTAGGCTGAGCTCAAGTTGGGCCTAAAAAATATCGAGCTAGTCTCAGGCCTCTGTAATATATCTAATTAGCCTCAGTTAGGCCTAGTAAACCCTAGAGGTAGATTATATATATACACATATATATACTATAGGTATTTTCAAAAATGCTTTTGCTTTTTTTTTTTTTTTTCAACAAAAGCTGAACTCAGGTTTTTGTTGAAAAAAAAAAAAAAAAGCAAAAAGCAAAAGTATATTTGAAAATACCTTATATTTGTAGTTATAATGTAGAGATAATAAATTTAATTCTTGTATACTAACTGATATAGTACAAGAATAAAAACTTCAATTTTACCTTATTCATTACAGAAGTAGATATTGATTTAAATTGTATTACTTGATTATCTTTTTTTTAAGGAATAAGATTTTAATTATCCTGATATAATTGTGATTTTTAGACTTGCACTGTACATACATATATATGTAAACTTCACTAGGCAGAAAATCATACTCTTAGTAAGAAATCACAAAACCAAATAAGTAAGTTTGGTAAATAAATATAGATTAGAATAACATTTGTAAAAAAAAAAAAAAGCAAAAAAAAATTTACCAGTATGTGAAATAAGAACCAATTTAGTAGTTAAAAGAGAAACAATAATTTAGATTGCATATATAGTTGTGTAGAAATTGCATGATATATATCAAATTCTATAGAATAATTTTTTTTCAATACCAAACAAGACGTATATATGCTATCTTAATACCTGTAAGTATTGATAAAAATTATTTATCTTAATTAAATAATGACGATTTGAATTATTCTATCATATATAATTAATATTATATTTTTTTTAGAATTAGATAAAAAATAGATAATAGTATACTAATATGCTAAAGAACTATGATTCTAAATTAAATTTACTAATACTTATCTATTATAATTAGAAGTATAAACCATTTATTCTATTGTTAGTGAAGGTGAAAGACTCAAAGCAATCACAATTAATGAAAGCTCAGAAATAACCACTATCGATATAAACTTTGAGACAGCTATTGTTAGTAAAAAACATAGAACAAATGAGTTATAGGTTTTTAAAGATCATTATTTCGTTAAAGATCTTAATAAGAGTAAAATTACTTTTTTTGTAATATAATTGTAATTAATTATATTACTAGTTAATAGCTATGCTATATGATTTTCTTTTTTAGAAGATTCTGTTCAATATATATATTACAAAAACTTTTTAAAGCATGATAATAAAATGAGAACCAGTTCTTTAATCAGATATATAAAAAACACAAAATGTAGGAAGTATTTAAAGGTAGACAATTCACAACAAACATTACAGTTACTGAATCAGATCTTGTTCTCTATATATTTTCCTAAAAAATAAGCTGACAGGATATGATAGAAATTATTATTTAGCATTCTTATCTATTTCACATAGTTATGCATGAAGGTTTCATAAAGTTCATTAAAAACTTGCAACCACAATATAAAATAGTAAGTGAACAAATAGCGCATGAAGATTGCATGAAAATTGTTAGTTATCTTAAAGAAAAAGTTCGTATAATAGTGCAGAAGGCACCTAGAAATCTTAGTTATACAATGGATTTATAAACTTCAGTTTAAACCCTTAGATATATAGTTATAATATGTTATTTCATTAATAAAGGCTGGAAGCTTCAGTAATTAGTTTTGGAGTTCAAATTAGTTCCTGCACTGTATATAAGAATCATTATTAGTGAAATACTTTTAATGTGCCTTAATGAGTAGAATATTGCATCTAGAATGTTAGCAATCACAATAGACAATGCATCTAGTAATGATGCTGCAATAATGAATCTAAATCACAATCTTGAGAGACAAAACATACTTATCGCAAATGGAAGTTTATTGTATCAGTAGTGCTGTGCTCATATATTGAACCTAGTAGTTACTGATGATCTAAAAACAGTTAGAAATATTATATGTAAAATTTGAGAATTTGTTAAGTAGATTTATAGCTTGCACGCATAATAACAGAACTTTGAAGATGCTATAGTTGGATGTTGTTCTGAGCTTGTGTCTAGTTTATGACTGACTCTTGATATTCTGACTCATTAGAATTTTGTGTATCTCATATTATCATCTACTATATTATATAAAAAAGTTTTTAAACATCTTGTATTACGAGATAGTAATTTTGGTTTAATTATACCTTTCAATATGATTAGAATAAGGCTAAAGATATTTGTAGCTTTTTAAAACTGTTTTATGAAGATAATCTGGAATGTTAATAGGCTGGACTAATTTGTTTTTTTTAATATAGAACCAGTAGTTTGAACTACTGGTTCTATTTTAAAAAAGACAAATTAGTCTGGGCTACTAACTCTTTTAAAACAACCAAGAATTTATTATACAATCTTTTATGCATATTTTCTAAATTTTTATTAATTTTTTTTAGAGTTTATTTATTAAAGACATACTAATTAGACATTAATTTTAATATAGTTACGAATATTATTTCTAGAAGTAAATATTCAACTGCAAATATCTTTCTTTTCCATTTGGTAAAAATCAAGATACATATTAAATGAAATATTACTAATTCAAATTCGCTTATTTGTCAAATGGTTACACCAATGCAATCAAAATTTGATAAATATTGAACAGATATGGGAGAAATGCATTGTCTTGCATCGATTTTGGATCCTCGCTACAAGATATCATTACTTACTCATATATATAAGCAAAAAATGAATCTATCATTGGCTGAAGCAGAGAAAAACTAAATGATATTAAAATGAGAAAAGTTATCTTTAAATTTTACTTTTTTTTTTAAAAAAAAAATGATTTTTACTAAATTAATAGCTATTTCTTATTTTATAAAGCTTCAATGATTTATCAATTGACATATGCGCAAAATACGGCTTCATTTAATAATTATAGTGATTTTTCTGATCTTTTTTCACAAGATGATGAATTGATGTAGAGCTATGACCATTTTCTTAAAGATAATCAAGTTCATGGCACAAATAATATAAATGAATTTGAGCAATATTTGAGTAATCTACTTGTTTCACGTTCTAGTTTTGGGATGTTTGACATTCTAGTGTGGTGGAAGGAATATGAACTGAAGTATCCTTCAGTATCATCAATGGTGAGGGATGTTCTTGCAATTCCAATTACCTCTGTGGCCTCTGAATCAGTAAGTAAAATTTCAATTACCGTATAAGCATGAAATAACGCGCAGGAGTTAATTTCAAATTTTAGCTAAAATTTAAATTAACTCCTGCACATTATTTTGTGCTTATATGGTAAGTACTGGTATTGACTTATTAATGTAAACTAACTTATTTTTTGGTAATTAATGCTAAACTTTGGCTAATACTGAAGTTAACCATTTAATTATTAGAAAAAAATTTTTTTTGGTTAGCTTCAGTATTGGCCAAGTTCTTGCATTAACCATGCATTATTTGTTCAGATATTTAGTATCACAGGTAGGATTATTGATGATGAACGATCAAACCTCTCTCCGGAAACTACTAAAATGTTAGTGTGTAGCCAAGACTGGCTAAGAAATAAAAAGGAACAAGGCTGGGAAAAATTGAGGGATGATGCTCAATCTGATTAATGATAATAGTTTTTTCATGTAAGGTAAAAAATAATGTAACTGATCGGTATAATTCTAAAAAAAAAAAAATAGGATACAATTTCAATCTTTTTGTCACCAAACTAGATTAGGACAGTTAGTTACTTGAAGTTCGGTTAAATTTCCCTTGGGCTAAAATGCGGCTAACAATTCGGGCTCAAATTCAATAAGGATTTTTTGAAAAAAAATTTTATATATAATTTTTTTTTTTTTTTTTTTTTTAACGCGAATTGGCGTGTTACATATAATTTTGAAATGGCAGAAAGCCAAATAATTTGCTTTTTGAAATACATTCACAAATATTGTACTTCATTAAATAAAAATTTTCAACTGTGTGACATTTCGAATATATTATTATCCATGCTATCGGTATTCAACACTATACTATCGGCTCTTAAAAAAGGTTTTAATACGATTTCTGACGGCATTAGAGATGGGCAAGTTTAGTAAAGTATTATTATTTATTATTTTCGATTATTTCTTATCATTTTTTGCGTAATAAGTAATAATAAGTAAAGAATTATGATATAAGCAAAAACTTAACCTGATCAGCAAATTTTTGTTTAAAATTTGCCTTCCAGATTACATTTGTAAAACGTGATAAGTAATAATTGTTCGCATAGAGAATAATTAGTAATAATATGTATGTGTAAATATTGGGGTAAAAAATAAGTAATTAATACTTACATTATTACCTTGCCCATCTTTAGACGGCATCTTCTGCCGTCGGAGTCAAAAATCTATATGAAATACGGGCCGGACCAGGCTTGGGCCGAATTTAAAATAAAGCCCGGCCCGGTTTGCTTAGCGGGCTTTTTTGTCGGGCTTGAGCCCGATTTATAATAAGGCCCGGCCCGGTTTGTTTAACGGGCTTTTTGTCAGGCTTGGGCTTGAATCGGGCCTAAAAAAATTTTTCGGGCTCTGTTTCGGGTCTTAGAAAGCCCGACCCGACCCGGCCCGTTTCGACCCTACTCCTAATCAGGATTAGGGAATGGGCAGAAATCAGCTGATTTCTTAGGGGGGGAGGGGGTATAGCAGTTTAGTCAGGTCTTAATAGAAGTGATTTGATTTGATAAGCTTGTATAACTAGTCAGGTAGGGGGGAGGGGGTAGGTCACTATAATAAATCGAAATCACCTGATTTCTGCCCATTCCCTTAATTTATTATTAACGTTATTAATAAGAAAAAATAAAAATAAAAAATTTTTTTTGATTAGTCACACATGACTAGCGAAATTTTTTAAATTAGTAACAGTAGGGCGGTTGATGTCCTCCGGTTCAGAAAACTTGGGAATTTCTCCGTAAAATTTTGAAAATTTTTGATTTTGAAATTTTGATTCTTGCACCACACCACTCCGCTCCATTTAACAACCCTATCTGGTAATTTACCAATATTTTGGAATAACCAAAAAATTTATAAATGTAATTTTACAACCCTGAACACAACCATACTTTTAAGTAAAAAAAAAATACTTTATTAAGCCTTAACCTTATTCTTTTTTTTATACTTAAGCGACCTTGCCCTTCCTTTATTAAGAAAAGTGTCATATAGACACTAACATATTACGAAATAAATCTATTATGACATGCCCTCTTACACCAAGTCCGGGCTCACTCAGCTGCCTCTAGGTGTCCAGGTGTGATCTACCACAGTAGCTGTTTCTCCCCTAGGAACAACTATGTTTATACAACTCGCTAACTCCTAATCAACAAGAGGCCACTACCGGCCTACTTGTTCTAATTCTTTATTATGATAATTCATTTTAATCTAATATTTATAATATTTTATAATTAAATTTAAAACATAAGAAAAATAATAGTGATATTAGAAACATAATCTTTTGAATACGTATTATATATTACTACGGTACAAAATGGGTGTGTCAATAGAAATCAAGCAAATTTTTTCTAAGTAAATTTTTTTTAAAACTTTAAACTACAATAACTTGACAAAAACTTAATTAAATTTAATAAAAATTTTTTTGAATTAATTATACAAATTTGTAGAATTAATTCAAAAAAATTTTTATTAAATTTGATTAAGTTTTTGTCAAGTTATTGTAGTTTAAAGTTTCAAAGAAATTTCAATAAAAAGACACCTCCATATGTCCAATTTAGCGGAGTTAATTCAATATATGATCTACATACTGCATAAATTGTATTAATACGTAGGCTAAAAGCATCAAAAAAGTTACTCTAACCCTAACTCCGCTTCTTTGTATTAAAAGGGCCCATTTTGCAATATATCTTTTATTATTCAGTATAATTGGAAATATAACAATTATTTTTATATATAATTTTTAAAAAATTGTCAAATGGACCCTTTTAATATGAGGCACTCCATATAACTTATTATTTATACTCATTTAAAATTATATAAACTGAAAAGAATTCGAAATTACCATCGTACGATCTGTTATAATTGGTTTGTCATATGTTTATCGGGGAAATTGCAATTTATTTAACCGGTAACGATTCCATAAATGGTAATGTTTAATATATACTTTAGACATTCTCGATAAAACTTACTAAAAATAAATACTACCATGAAGTTATTCTTTTCGTATGACGAGTTTGTTTTTGAATGCTCATTCTTGACAATGATTAAATCATTCTATTTTAAAACCAAGAATAAGTCTTTGATTTTTTTTATGTTTTAATATTTCTATTTCTATTATATTCGAGTTTAACGAAAATACAATTTACAAAAAGATGGATAACGATTATTTATCGCCAAATCATGGCATTAACATACAATCTGAAAGTGAGCCTTCATTAACAACTTTAGCTAGTTCAATTAATAATAATAATAATAAAATAAACCAGCAAGTTACGATAAATTCAACTGGTGGATTCTTACTTTTCTTTAGACAATTATGGGTCATGACGAGGAGAAATTTTATATTACAAGTTAAATACTTTTTTGATTTCTTATTATCTCAAAAAAAAAAAAATGCAATGAAAATTAAAACTTTCTTCTCATAGATGCGATATTATAAATCGACTATATCTCAAATCCTAATAGGCCCTATAATATTTCTGTTACTGCTATACATTTTACAACAAGCTGACAATAGCCAACGATTAAAGTCAAATCTACATCCAATAGCCTATCCCCTTCTCGGTGTTCAACCTTGTCAGGTAATCTTTACTTTTAATTAACAATTCAAGGTGAACTAAATGATTAAATTATATATTTTCATTTAATAGGGAAGAACACCATCAAACCCATGTATCAATTTGATGTTTACACCAAATGACCCGGCATCACAGACTATAATGCAAATTTTTGCAAATAACAATTTTAACCGAACTGGATATAAATTAGACATTGATACTATTCCAATAACTAGCCTTGATTTTATACCAACGTCTACGCTTGGAATTATTCCTGTTCCAGATGCCAATTTCATCTACAATTACACTCTTAATCATCCAAATGTTACAATGTTTGGTATTGAATTCAGCAATGTTCTAGGACCTCCTGCGAATTACAGATATCAGATTTGGTTTAACAGTACACTTATGGCAAATGGTTCAGATGTGTTTGGTGAACAATTACTTGCTTTACAACGTGGAATTGACGAAGCTATCGGTATACATATTGTGTTTTTCCTATTTTATTAATTTCTATAATTTAATTCTTATTTATTGTTTAATTTATTTTTTTCCTTCTATAATAGTTACTTTCGCTACTAACGATATTCAAAATCCTGCAAAATTTAACATTAAACTTAAGGATTGGCCTTTAGTTCCTCCTTCTCAACTTAATGATCAAATTGTATCAACTTTTGGAGCAGTATTCTTCTTTTGTGCAGAAATGATTATTTTTATTTCTGTTTTAAATACCATTGTTACTGAAAAAGAGCAAAAGTTAGTGGATAGTCTGGTTATGATGGGTTTGAAAATTGAGGTTTATTGGCTAAGCTATTTCATTTCTAACGCTTGGCTAGTAGTCATTTGTTCGTTAATGACTTGCTCGTTTGGCATTGCTTTTCAATTTTTTGTCTTTAAAAATGCCAACTTTGCTGTTGTATTCATTACATTTGTTCTATTTGGTCTTGCTATGGTTTCTTTCGCATTCTTTATCACTACGTTTTGTCGTCGTGCACGTGTTGCGGTACTTGTTGGTATATTCATATTTATTATTGGACTTATATTCCAATCCTTCGTATTCTCAAATGCTTTTGTGGGTTACATTTGGTGGAGTCAATCTGTTGATAAGGCTGGCTGGCTTGTTTTGATGTTCTTGCCATTTTTCAATTTTGGCAAATTTTATTTGGACTTATCTATGTTGACCGCCGGAAAACTTGATCAAGTAACTCAAACTGTTATTCCTGGTCCTGGGTTTGCCTGGGATAATCTTTATAATACAATTCCGGATACTTATCTTCCGGTTTATGATACTTCTAATATTAAACCTGCTGTACCTCCTCCGATTCAAAGTTGGTACTTCTTGTTAATGAACATTGGTTTTTATTTTCTTCTTACATGGTATTTAGATAAAATAATTCCTGATGAATTTGGAAATTACAATAATCCAATTTTCTTTTTGACACCTGGTTATTACGGAATTAAACTCAGAAAAACATTTGATTTACAAGCATGGTTAAATCGTGCTCAGAAAGTTAGTACTAGTAATCATACTGGAGAAGATGAAGATGTTGCTCGTGAACGTAGTCTAGCATTTGATCCAAATTACGAATGCACAGTTAGAATTTGCAATCTCAACAAAATTTATCAAAAATCATTACTTGTTAAAAGTAAATTAGACAAAGTTGCGGTTAATGACTTGTGTTTGACTCTGAGAGAAGGTAAATGTCTCGCTTTACTAGGACAGAATGGTGCCGGTAAAAGTACATCAATGAACATTCTATCTGGACTAACTCCAGCAACAAATGGCGATGCATTATTGTATGGGTATAGCGTTCGAAATGATATGAATAAAATTCGTAAGATTATGGGTGTATGTCCTCAACACGATATTTTATTTAATGATTTAACTGCGAAAGAACATATTGAACTTTATGCAGGTATTAAAAATATACCTTCTGCTGAAATAACAAAATTAGTCGAAGAACGACTTGCTGCTGTACGTCTCACTAAGGTTGCCGACAAACCTGCTGGTTCTTACAGTGGTGGTATGAAACGTCGTCTTAGTATGTTAATTTCTACTATTGGTGATCCTAAAATCATTTTCATGGATGAACCTACGACTGGGATGGACCCAGTTAATAGACGTCATGTGTGGAGTTTTATTGAAAATTTCAAGCAGGGTAGAATTATTATTTTAACAACTCATTCTATGGAAGAGGCTGATGTATTGGGTGATCGAATTTGTGTCATGGCTCATGGTCGTTTACGTGCACTTGGAAATTCTATTCGTATTAAAAATAAATTTGGTGCTGGATATCGCGTATCTCTTGTTACTCACCCTAATGATTCACAACGTCTTAAGGAACTAGTTGAAGCTCAAGTTCCTGATGCCAAGTTGGAAGATGATTCAGCAGGTTCTCTCATTTACGAACTTCCTGTATCTGCTTTACCGGCTTTACCATCATTCATTAAATGGTTGGAAGAAAACGAAGAGTTGAGCAATAGCGAACCAGGAAAGAAACTTGTTAAAGCTTGGGGTGTAAGTCAAAAAAGTTTGGAAGAAGCCTTTTTAAGATTGTGAGTATCTTTCGATTAACAGCTTTTCTTTATTCAAGAAATTCTTACAAGAATCTATTTATTGCAGAATTCGTGATGCTAATCCCGGAGGTTATAGCGGTTATGAACCACAAACAAATAACACTGGTTTAAGACAACGTAATGTTACAAATAAAAAATAAAGATTTACAGTATATTCAAATTTTTAGCACACAGATTTTGTATAAGCTATAGAATTTTCAAAAGTGACCCGGCAACCCGGCTTTTAATTTTATTTTCAAAAAATTTTATATATAAAAAACATATAAAAT
>CAJVPM010001503.1:0-11862 GCA_910592325.1 Scutellospora calospora | reverse complement strand
CAAAAATTTGAAAATTCAACCTCAAATCAGAGGTTGAACTTTACCTTTTCAACCAGTGTAAGTTCGTTTTAACATGTGCTTTACTATTTTTTTTATTTTTATTGTCTAGAGTATACGGAAGTCTTGGCAAAGTTCTGTTTGCACCGTTGCATGTCGTGTTACACAACAAATTTCTTATAGCAGTTTCAGTTTAAGATGTTAAGACATGTTAGTGCACCATGCACCCCTGATCACGAGATATAAATAGTGATTATCAACTACATTTTTTTTTGTTCATTGTTTTAACTCAATATACGTATTAGTTATTAAACAGTTAATATTTTTGTTTTACAGAAACGTCGTTAGGTATCATCGTTGTTATTGGAACTGTCACTTTTATTTTTTTTGAATTTGATGTCATCGTTGTTATTGGAGCCGCCCCTTTTAATTTTGGATTTGGTGTCGTCGTTTCGGCTTCGTCTTTGGTGCCTTGGTGGATTAGGTGTTGTTATTTCAGCTTCGTCTTTGGTGCCTTAGTGGGTTAGATGCTGTTGTTGTTGGCTACTTTTGGTGGGAATATATATGTCGTTATTGGGTAAGCCGGTTTAGTTTCACTTGTCTGTTGAATTCGTTCTTCTGTTGAAGCCGTTTTTAGTCCTTTAAGTTTATTTTTACACGTCATTACATGGATGTTTGCGTGTTTTATTTGTCCTTGTATTCTGGTCTATAAATGTGTTACTAATGGCTGTTCTTTTTTCTAGAACGATCATAAAATTGTTAGGTATATATTTTGAGAATCTGGGGGAGTACGATTTTATTTGTTCTTTGGTCTTGTTTTTTCGTTAAAGCATTACTAATGATTGTTCTTTTTGTTCTAGGTTTTGTTAAGCGGCTTTGAACTTTCTTAGAATATATGTCTTGGGAATCCTGGGGAGTATGATTTATATAGTCATTGTTTTGTTTGTTCTTGCTTATAAACGCGTTACTAACGCTTCTTTTTGGGAGTTTTAGAGTGTCTCTGAATTTTTTGAGAACTATAACGTATTTCTTGCGAATCGGGCATATTTTTCATTGTTGCTTTTTGGTTTGTAAACAAATGCGTTACTAACACTTTTTATTTTTCTAATTTAGGACGTTTTCGAGCTTTTTTGGGAACTGTAAAGTATGGTTGTCATTTCATCGCGCAGTTGGAAATTATAGATGACTGTTTTTTGAATTCTCCATTATAAAGTAGTCTATAGTGCCGTTGGAGAATTTCATTGCTTTCAGTGCTATGTCTTTAAATATCATCATTGGAAATTTCGTTACTCTTGGTCTTTTGGTACTGTTCGTCTTTCGGTGCCACTGTTTTTATTTTCTAGGTCATGGTTTCCTTTACGATTCCGTATCGTTCGTCAGTATAGGATTTCATATACGTGTTGTCATTGAGTTTAGTATAATTTAGCTATATCATGTCACATCGTTGTTGTGTGTTATATAGGTTATTGTTAGGTAAAATGTTCATTATGCAATGACATCATTGCATAATAACGTTTGTGTTAATAGTTAGTTAAGGCTAGAGTTGGGTTCAGGTTAGGGTTAGAGGTTTTTAATGTAAAATCGTTTCATTACATAAATAAAAATTGATTAATTTTATTTAAATAAACAATATTAAAAGAATAATCTGTGACTAGTATCGTTAAAATTATAATGTCAAATTATTGACGAGTGGTAGCTTTTATATGTTGAAAGTTAATCAATTGGTATATTAACGAGTAGCTGCTTTATATATTGAATATTAGTCGATTGTCATATCGAATTATTAACGAGTGGCAGCTTTTATATGCTGAATATTGATCGATTGATATAATAAAATATTTACGAGTGGCTACTTTATATATTGAATATTGGTCGATTGTCATATCAAATGATTAATAAGTAGCAGCTTTTATATGCCGAATATTAGTCGATTGGTATAACAAAATATTTACAAGTGGATCTTTATATGTCGAATGTTAGTCGATTATTGAATCGAATTATTAACGAGTGGCAGCTTTTATATACTGAATATTAATCAATTGGTATATCGAATTATTAATGAATGTCTACTTTTAAACATTGCTGAATTTGGTCGATTACTGAATGCTTTACGATTTTCATCCTGAATGTTTACCAAGTATCATATGCCGAGTAACAGCCAAGTAGCAAATTTGTACTAAACAGCACTTATTCAGCTAACATTCGGCTAATATTTATCTACTGAAAAATTATTAATTATTCAGCTAACTTTCGTACAACTATTATTATAACGAATGGCACAATTTTGACCAGTGCTTGATTCTATTTTTAACAAACTATAATTACACATCTAGAGTTAATAAATAGCTTTACCTATTCTAGAGCTAGAGTAGCAGCATATGATATTCTATTTAGTTGCTGATACAACACCCCTATAGAAAATCCTAGAAACATTATCGAAGCTCTTTTAATTAAATATATCTAATATACTCTACAATCTTATTTTTCTTTTGGTTTTGAAGCCATAGCCTTTGATCTGTATATTGAATTTCAAGCTAATACCCCTACTCTTAATTCTTATTTAAATAGAACCTCAGAAGAAGTTCTAGGAGATCTTAGTTTATCTATTCTAGATAAATATACTAGTAGCTTCGATTATTTTAAATATAGCTCTATAGTTAGTAAACATTTAACTGACTCAGAACTAGCTACAACTTCTGTAACCTAATCTTCAATCTCATTAACCCTCTATAACAAGGATACTATTCAAATACAATTTCCTCTACCTGATAGACAACAAACTCCTACTTCGCTCCTAACTGATATCTCTCTCAGACCTTCTATATATACATCCTTTTCTTAATTCCTCTTTACTCCTGCTACTAATACTTCTAACTAACAATATTTCAATCTTAATATTAATTCTCAAACAGCAATAACTAATTTTATTCATTAGTTTACTCCTACTACTACTTCACCTAATAGAAACCTTCTAATCCTTAGAAATTATCTTCAAGCTAACCTAGATCTTAATAACACTTCTCTCTCATACTATACCCCACTAGATTCTCTATCTCCTTATCAATCTATTTAACTCTCCAACTAACCTAATCAACTCTTTGATAATATAATCCTAATCTTAGATGATTTCAAAATTGATCACAATTCTCTAAATAATCAGAAAAATCAAGAAGACTATAATCTTGATAATTTCTTTGAAGTCGAAAACAACAACTAGAAAATAGACCAACAAGAAGACTCAGACTATGAGACTATCCAAACTAATGAATCAGAAGAAATAGCTAAACAAACTTTACAAGATACTACTAATGCTATGACTATATTAGCTCAAGCCCTAGACACTAGTAGTGAAAAGACTCTCTTTAAAATTGAATCTTTTCAAGATAATAGAACCCAAGATCCTATAATTTGACTAGATAGTTTTGAACAAGTAGCCAAGGCTAACAGATAGAATATTGTTTGCTAACTTGAACTTGTATCTGCTTACCTTATTGATAATGCCTAAGAATAGTTATAAAGCTTAGCCTATTTCTCAAATCACTTTAAACATAATAGACATAGTAACAATATTGATAGAACTATTATCTGTAGTTTTTACTATCTGTTTAGAAAAAGATTCTGCACTACTTAACAAAAAGCTATTTAGCAAAAACAACTATTTACTATACAACAAGAATCAGATATAGTCGATACCTATGTTAACAAATTTAAACAATTAAAAGAATGAGTTGACCCAGAAAACAATTTCCCTGCTACTTTCTTAACTCAACTCTTTGTTCAAAGACTTTAACCAGAATATTTAGTAAATGTTCAAACCTCAGAACTAGCAAACTTAATAGCAGCTATAACTGCAACATGAAGATAAGAAACTAGAAAACTTATAGCCTCTAATACTAGTTCTAATACTGATAAAGCTATTGAACAGCTCACTAAACAAATAGCTGAGCTAAGCATTAACCTCACTGAGAAACAGACTATCCCTACTTCTAAACCAATCTATTACACAAATAACTCTAACAGAAACAGATTTGACAACAATAATCAGCAGGATGCTATTTGCTATTATTGTAGAAGTAAAGGATACTATATTAAAGATAGCCGCAAATAAAAAGAAGATTTTTGACATGATTTCTACTCTGACTCTAGTCACTACAATAGTTTACACTCTAACAACAACTATAGATTAGATAATAGAAGGAATAACAACTGATATTATAATCACTCTCGATCTCGAGAAAGAAATAGATCATATGATGACAACAGACGCTACAACAATTCTAGGTATAATAATAGAAACAGAAGTTAAGAAAGAAGCTGTTCAAGAGATAGATATAGAAATAGAAACAAAGAAAACAACAGTAGAAGCAGATCTAGAAGCTGATCCTCTACTCCTTACCCTAGAGAAGCTTATGTAGCAGAACTTGTTGAAGATTATGATTTCGAACAATTTGAATCATATTTCTTTAATAAGTTGCTACAAACTGCTATGGAAACCTACTTTACTACTCTCTCTCCTAACACTACTATTCAGACTTCAACTCATACCATACCTGTAAAATATAATATTAAAATTAAGAGTAAACCCTATCAAGCTATTATTGATAGAAGAGCCTCCATCATTATAATCTTATACCAGATTGTTAAAGAATTAGAACTTATGATAAATACTTGTTCTTCTAGCTTAATTTTATCAGTTACAGAACTCTCTATTAGATCTTTAAGAATAATCAAGAACCTTCCTATAGAAATTGAAAGAATGACTATTCTTTTAGATATAGAAGTTATGGATACTATCTCTTATTCTCTCCTCTTAGGTAATAACTAGTCTCAAAAAGTCAAAGCCACCTATAATTGGAAAAATAGTATCTATACTTTAAAATGGAACAATAAGAAAATTTATATATCTACTACCTATGAACAATACTAACCTTTACCTACTTAACTAATAGTAAAGGAATAGTATGAGTTAGACCAATTTGAACAGAAATTCTTATTCCAAAAAGAAGCTTATACTTTAACAGCCATAGGTTCAGAAACTAATAACCAACCTCTAATAAACTCTAGACTCAGAAACAGACCTCTTTTAAACAACAAATATCAAAGATATGAGAATTGTTACTCTAATAAATATGTCTTTGCAAACTGCTCTGATAATCAATACAATAGTTGCAAAAGATTAGACTATATCTCTACACATTGCCCATGCAACCCATCTAAACTAAACTACTGTAAAGTATATGATAGTACTAAGCATCAATATGCTGATTGCTCTCATAATCATTGCTATCAATGCAATGAGTTAAGATATATCAGTATTTATTGTCCTCTTGCTTCTCTCAAAAAAGATAACTAACAGTATAAATGTGGATATAGCTAAGATGAAGTAGAAAACAGATGAATAGTTTACTATAGCTATAAAAGAATAAACTATTGCTGTAGATATAAAACTCCTCAGATACCAGCAGATATTCATCTCCTTAATGACACTCTAGTATGTAAGATTTGTTAGACTAATTTTCACTAACAATTCTCTAAAGAAGATTCATGAAGTATAGAATATTTTACTAATGGTGATAGACAAGGCTTCCTTACTAAGTGTGCTCTTTGTAAAGAAGAATATATTAGGACCAGAATACATAAGTTGAATACAATTCAAGAAGTTTCTTAGTTTTGTAATCTAGAATATTTTTATGTATATAAAGTAGCTCAAGATATAGAATGAAACCCTAACTATAATCTAAAAACCCGAATATGTTTGGGATACATTAAAGAAATATCAAGACAGAAAGTACACAAGTCTCAAGAAAAGCAAGGCTTTGATGTTCAGAATAAAATGCATGAATAAGTTACTACTAACACATGACATATGCTACTAAAGAAGACCTAAGTTATATAAAGGTAAAGCATATGTAGTATGCTTGAAAACAAAAGAAACTTTTAGCTACCTAGCTATTTGCGAGTTATATTAAGGGATCTGAAAATACACAGAAGAAATAATAATAGAGGAACTAGGTCTGAAAATACTCGAAGAATAGAATCTATCAGTATTAAGTTCTAGTCTTATGAGTATACTCTTAGGTACAAACTTAGAAGAGAAGCTTAAATGAAAAAAGTTACACCTTTGAGGCCTCATAAACAAAAAACAAACTAATGATATTAGATTATTGCTAAGTTCTAGATCTAAAGCCAACTGAACATTAAGTTGGTTTATTGATATATTTTGGTTCAATTTTTATGAAAGATTATGGAAGTTTTGTTGCAAAGTTATGGCAAGTTGGAAAAAAGAAAATAAGATCAATATGCGAAAGAAAAAAGGAAAAAAGGAGAAACAGTCTAGGTTTAGCTTAGCAAACAAAGAGAACAATTCTCCAGAGAACTTTTAAAAGAAAGAATCAGTAGCTGAGAAAAGAGAAAAAATTCTAAAAGATTCAAACAACCAAATCTCAAGGTAGATTGAAAATGCAGATCACAAGAAATAGTTAAAATTTAAAGTTAAATAGGCTTTCTTAATATAAGCTAGTAGTAGCCTTCTTTTGATAGAGTCTAAATGGGTATATTTAAACATATATTTAGTCTCAGTAGGAAAATGCTGCTGTGACAAATCGTACTTAGGCATCTCTTAGATAGCTGAGTGAGTTCAGAATTGCAATAAGAAAGACAGTTTTAAAAGTAGAATAGTTTTTTTTTTCTTTTATTATGTACCTGTCTAAATATTTTTTAATATTTCTCCTAATAAAATGAAGGACAAGATCGCCTAAGTAAAAAAAAAAATAAAAATAAAAAGTTTATTAATAATATTAAATCTAATAATTGTTATTTTAAACTATACTTTTAGGATTATATATATTATAATATTATAGTTCAAAAATAAATTTATTTTTTATTTTTATTCTTTTTTGTTATTAAGACTACTTTCTTAACTGATTAGATTTTATTAATTTGTTATCATAAAGTTACTATAGTAATAATCTTCTAAGGTTTTATGATAATATAATGAGTATATAACAAGCTATATTTACAATTTTAGTTATTATCAAATTTAGGATTTTTGTTAAATTATAAGATTTAATATTTGCTGATTATGCTATAAATATTTAATTATTTCGCAATATTGTGAATATTTTTTAAATTTTTATTATATGATTTTAATTTAAGCAAATATTAGATAATTTGATAATTTATAATCTTTATAATCAATCAATATTTTTGAATAATTGTGAAATTATGCGAAACTTTTAAATAATTATTTTCAGTTCAATAATTTAATTAATTCGAAAGTTTCATATATTTTTAAATATTTTTGAAGCTTTTTAATATTTTATTAATTGTAATTTTTTTAATAATTAGTACTTGAAAGAACCATAGCGAAAATTCTTGAAAATCAAGGAGAAATTTTGTATCAAATTAAACAACTTTCCTCTCAAGTTCATCAAGTTAATAGCCATATTAGAGAAATAGAGGAGAAGTTGAATAATAAATTTGATGCAACAAATGAAAAAACCTTTCATGAAGTAACTATATAATATTTATTTTAATTTTATTTTATAAATTATTCTAATAAATTTTTTATAATAGCAAATTGTAAAGGGGGCTACTAAAGATTTGATAGAAAGAGCTATATACCCTAAAGAAGAAGAATTTAAGTCAGCTGTGGAGGTTTACATAAGGGCGAATCATTCCGAATTTATTTCTGGAAAGTCAAAAAAACAGTGGAATACTTATTATGAGAAGAATTTTCATAGACCAGTAAAAATTTTTCAATATTTTTATTAAATGAGTATTGCCTAGAAAAATGAATAACTTTAAGCTTAATTATAATTTTTGGTTAAAGATATCTTAATAACTATTTGTTAATTATTTGTTAAGAAATCTTAAATCAAAAAAATTTTATTAATATTTAAAGTTGATCATCTTTCTCTTGATGGTACTCAAAAAGTTTAATTAAATATAATATTTAAAATAATTCAAAATATTTGAAAATATTTGAAATATTTCAAATTAATTCAAAATATATCAAATATATTTAAATATTTTGAATTATTTTAAATAGTATATTTAATTAAAATTATTTAGATCATTGAATATATTTGAAATTATTTAAAATATTTCAATATAATTCGAATAAATTTGAAATATTTTAAATAATTTCAAATATATTTAAATTCTATTTTACTAAATTTTTATAGCTTTTAGAGAAATTTAGATTATTGCAGAGTACTTTAACTAACAAGATCAAGAATGCTATATTTGCTGTATTTGGAGATCTTTTAGTTCCTATTAATAATAAAGCAAAATCTGAGATCATACTTGAATGGAAATGATCTTATAAAACCAAATCTTGTTATAAGTAACTTTTTAAGAATATTTCTGATAACTCAGAAGATACTTATATGTCACAAATATTAAAAAAGATTTGGCCTTCAGATGATACAACTCAAGAAAAAGTTGCATATACTATAGCAGTCTGCTAAATAATGCTTGATTTAAAGCAAGATAGTTTGATGATATCAGAGAGCATTATAAAATATAAACTTTCAAGAAATTTGATATGTATTTATTATTATTTTAATATTATAAAATTTTTTTTAATTTTTAAATATTACTAAAATATTTCACAAAAATTAGAGGAAGTTAGAAAATAGTGAAGAATTTTCTCCATCTGATTCTAATAAAGAAACATCAAGCTCAGAAGAAAGTGAAATTTCAGAAGATTCTGAAAAAGTATTATTTTTTTGAAATATTAATAATTAATTTAATATATTACAAATATATCAAAATTATGCACTGTATTTTAAAAATTATTAAGAATATTCACAAATTTTGCTATGAAAAAAGAATTTTTTAAATTTATGTAAATAGCAAATATGTTCTGATAGATACATATTTGCGCTATATTGTGAAAATCTTAAAATATTTTAGAATACTTTGCATAGATTATAATTATCAGTATATTACAAATAATCACAAATAATTTGAAAAATAGTGTTTTATATATATATATTTCAAATATATCGAAAAAGTATTAATTTATTAAAAATTTTTATATTATTTTTTCAAATATATCTAGAGTTCTTAAGCAGACTACAGTAAATGTAAAAATATATCGCAAGAACCTGAAATAGTTTGTATTATTTAAGAATACATAAATTATTTTTAATATTAATTAAAATTAATAATTTTATTAGTCAAGAAAAAGGCTAAGAGAAGGTATGATCATTAAATTACTACGTATAATAATAAATATAATTTGCAATATATTGTTATAATTCTTGAATAATTTAACAATATTCAGTATTTTTGATGATATTTGAATATTTTCACAATATCGCATATTCTTAAGAATTTTCACTTATTTTTGTTACTATTCAATTTAGATTTTTCTGATGAACATCAAAATACTGAAGATGAATTGTAAAACTTTTTAGTTTTTTGCTTTTTTTATTTTACAAATAATATTTCTTTTTTTTTTTTTTTTAGTAAATTTTGAGAAAATTAGAAAACAGGAATTTAACTTTAAATTGAAATTTTTTTGTTTTTGCTTTATTTACTAATAACTTTTTTATTAAGAAATTTCAGATTATTTGAATATTATTAATTATATTCGAAGATTTTTCCTTTTTTTTTTTTTATGAATTTTATCAAATATTTCTTATTTTTTTTATTATTTTTATTTAATATATTAAATCCTTCAAATAAAGTTAAAATGAATTAAAAATAATCAAAATTGCGTTAAAATAATAAAGCACATTAAATATATATTAAATATTTAAATAGCAATAATTTAAATATATTTCAATAATATAAAATAAATATATAAATTTAATTATTTCAATTTTTCGATTTATTTCAAAATATTTTGATAATTTTCACTTTTTTATTAGTTTGATAATTTACTTTTTCTCAATTTATTTTAAATATTTTTGAATTGTTTCGAATTATTTTTATTTTGAATTATAGAAAAATAACTGAAATTATTTTGAAATTATTTCGATTTTTTTACAATATTGTGAAATTATTTTATTTTCAAAATAATTTCATATCAATTGCAGTTATTTCAAAAGATTTTTGGTATACAAAATCTTTCGCAATATTTCGCATATAAATTCTGCTAATGTAGTTAATAGATTAGTTATAATATTATATAGTTGGAGTAGAAATTGAATATGTTTAAGAGCTAGTTTAAGAAGGTCTAAGTTAACTGAGTCATAAGCTTTGCTTATATCTTGAGACAAGAGCCATAACTTTTTTTTGTTATAGTAAAAGTCTTCAATGATATTATTTAGGATATATATAAGAGTATTTGTACTATTGCTAGGTAAAGCTATATAGTTGTGTGAATTGAGAATTTTGTGTGAGAAGAGAATTGAGTTAAGTCCAGTAGTTAAGATTTTAGTATAGAGTTTTTTGATATATTCAATAAGGCTAATTAGATGTATATTGTTTAAGTTACTATCAAATATAGGTTTTTTTGGAATAGAAAAGATATAACTATCTTTCTATTGTTTTGAAATTGTTTGTGTTATTAAACAGTGATTAAGTAATGCTGTAATAGTTTAAATTGTTTTAGAGCCTAAATGTTTGATCATTTTATAACTAATTCCAGAAGGGCCACAGGCTTTGTTGTTAGATAGGTTGCTTAAAGTTTCAGTAACCTCTTCAATAGTAATCTCTGCTAGTATAGGGTTATACCATTCTGGTTTAATAGTTAATAGAGGTTTGTATTCATCTTTCCAGTAAGAGTTAAAGATTGTTTGGTTAAGATTTCGATATGCTGTCCATTTGCAAAAATGCTCTTTAATAGCTGTTTTGATTTGAGATGGTTCAGTTGTAATTTCATTCTGTGTTTTGATGTTGTTAAAGTATACAGGTTCACTATATCTATCTAAAATACTATTAATCATTTTTGTGGATTTAGTTTGCAAGAGATCACATCTTTTGTTTATAGCCTGGTTAATATGTTCTCTTACTTGATAAGTATTTTCTAAGTTGCGAGTACTATAAGAGATTTTCAAGAGTTTTTAAAAAGAGAGATTCAATTTGAAATTAAGTTGGAGTCTGATGGTAATAGAGGAATATTGAAGGAGTATTGGGAGTTGATAGAGTTGATTGTTGTGAAGAGATTAGGATATAGAGTATCTGAATTGTTTAAGTATTTTTTTGCTTTTTTAATAGCATCTTCTAATAGTTTAAGATCAAGATATAGTTCTGTTACTTTGGAGGAGAAAGTATGATAGAAGTTTTTAGTAGTAAACTTTTTGTTTAGAATTATAGAGAGGGCTACTTGGATGATGCTAGTTTGGATTTTATGCCAAGTAGATTCTAAGGATTCTGCTGTTAGTGTAGTAGATAGTGTATTATTAGCTGTTGGATTAAGGTCTGTTTAGTTAGCAAATTCCTCCCAAAGTTACTATCTCTATTTATATACAACTTCTAATTGCACAATTGATATATAAAATATAAGAAAAAATACAAATTCCTTAATAACTTTTGATTTACTGATCTGAATTAAATAAAATATATACCTTTAAAATCAGCTCTCTGAGATAGTTCTAATGAGCCAAGTATCATTAAAATCTAATTACTGAATATTGAGATAATTAAGATTTGGCTTTTTATCATAATCTGTATAATCTAATTAGCTGAGTGACTACTACAGGAGATTCATTACATATAATATATTTATTAACTATAGTTTTTGAAATACTTTTATTATTTATTATATATATAGCACATATACTATTTATTATACTGTATATATCATATATGTATTAGTTATATTATATATTTTATTGGTGATAGTTGTAGTATATATAGCTCTTGTAATATATATAGCCTGTTACATTTTTAATATTTTGTAAAGTATAA
>CAJVPM010001502.1:0-11863 GCA_910592325.1 Scutellospora calospora | reverse complement strand
TTTTTTTATAATGCCATAGTAGAAACTTTATTTATAAGATTAGAACATATATTCAAAATTTTAAAGATTTCTAGCTATATTTGTATTACATATTTTTAAGGCATCCAATGTGACATTACATCTTCTATTTTCTAATTTATACTATATTTAATTATTCCAAATTAGTTTTTAGCTAGAATAAGTTGGGGAAGACATGAGGTATTAGTCATGACATAATAAAATACAAGTTGTTAGTAAGAAACTTTGAAGAAACTATTTTTTGATTTCAGATCAGTAATTTGTTATTAAAGTAGATATTGTATTAGAGTTTGTTCTATTGAATAGTATTGAATAAATAATTTTTGTATATTTGGTTTTTTTAGTAATATTTCAAGCAAGTTTCTATTGGTGTTAGTAGTAGTTTTATTGATTCCAAATATTATTATAGAACCAAGTAAATAAATTGTTAAAGAGATTTGTGAGGAGGAGATCTGTTTGTTTTTGAATAATATTTTTGATATTAGTATATATTATAAGTAGGAAAGTACCAATTATAAATAATAGTATATAGTAATATTAGAGATTTAAAGAGTTTAATATAAAGTGTAGAAGGATGTTAAGAAGTGTATGAGCAGATATTGCTGAAATTTTGAGTGATGTTAGAGTATTATTAATTGTATTAATTAGTGATTGTTGAATATTTAAAGAGTTTTTAGAACAGAGAAGAATATGAATTGTATCTTTAATAGTTAGATATTGTGTACAATTAGAAGTTGTATATAGATAGAGATAGCGAATATTTAGATTTTGCATTGTAGATAAGTTATTTGTTAGAATTTTAATGCAGAATATATAAATTTGTGAATTGTGTTTAAAGAAGTTTAGTATTTTAAATATTAAAGCCTATTTAATTTCTGTAATATTTTGAAAGAATTTTAATAAGGTCCAAGATGAGAATTCACGAATTGTTATTGTAGATTTGATGAAAGAATGAATTTTAAGTAGTATGAGATAGTTATTCCAAAGAAAATGAGTAGGAAGATCGAATAGAAGGAAAGAGAGTTCAATGATAGATTTAAAAGTTTCTTGTTTGGCAAGTAAGTCTGCTTAATTATGGAGAGAGTTTGTAGAGTGAGATTTAACTTTGAATAGTATAAGATTAAAGTTTTTAGAATTTTTAAGTGAGTTGATTATTTGTAATATGTCCTAGTTTTTGTTTTGAATTAGTTTAATAGGAAGGATATTCGTTAGATTTTTAATTGCTACTTTACTATTTGTAAAGATAGTTAGAGTAGAATTTGTTGAGATAGTAAGTAGAAGTATGATAATTGAGAATAATTCAGCATGAGTAGAGTCTGAATAAAGTAGTAATACTACATTAAATTAAATAGATATATTGTTCATACAGATCTATCCTATATCTGCTTGAATATTAGGAGTTTGTATATTTTTAATTGAGGCATCTGTATAAAATTATAAGTTATTTGTTTGTAAATTATTAATAGATTGAAAGAGGTTAGTTAATTGATTTTAGTAAGTAGGTGAATTAATAGTTTGTTGTATTAGTTGTATTTCAAGAGATCCTAAGTTTAACTATAGTAAAATTTGAGAGATTAGTTGATTTTTAATAATATTATAAATATGAATAAGAGCTAGAATTTCTTTGTAATTTATTTGAATTGAAATCAGATTATTGTATTTGTTGATTTTAATATAAGAAAAATTAAAAATAGAGAGATTTGAATTTAGTAATGATAGTATTTGTATTAATAATATTTGTTTTGAGGATATATTTGTAATATGATAAAGTAGAGTTTGTTAAGAATTAAGATAGTAAGAAATATAGAGATTTTGAGTATTTAAAAAGTGAAGTTTGAATAGAAAGTAGTTTGAGAAGAAGTTTGATAAGATAAGATTAATTGTATTAATAAAAGAATTGATTTGAGGTAGGTTTAGTTGTAGCCAAATATTAGGAATTGTATTAGTTTGAATAAGTTATAAGATTTGCTTAAACCAATTAGGTATGCATCTTCTGATTAGTTTGTTTGTTCAAAAGTAAATATTATTTCATAGCAAAAAATAGTTGTTATTAGCTGTAGTAATTTGTTTAATAAAAAGAATTTTGTTGTTTTTAAAACTATTAGTAATTAGACTATATAGATTTGTAGGAAGTATTTCATAGATAAAAGGTGAATTTTCTGAAATTGTTAGAGAGTATGTAGAGATTTGAGAAAAGTTAGACAAACTGATATTGTTTTTTGCTAATTGAGAAAGATGAAATATAATAGTATAGTTTTGTATTTTGTGAATATAGATAAGTAATAGATTTTCTGTTATTTTAGGTACCAAATTTTGGATAGCTAGGATTTAATATGTAGAGTTCTAATTTTTTTGAGAAGTAGATCTGTTGTAAAGGTACACTTGATATTTGAAGTACTTACTTTTTGAATAATATTATTAAGTATTAGAAGATTGAAAGAGAGTAGATTTGTTAAAACAATATTGTTAGTATTTTTTGCTAAGGAGAATATTTTTTTGGTTTGAATTGTGAGAAGATGAGAGAGTTTTGTTTGTATATTTTTATGAATAGTGACTATTTGGAGTAGATATTCTAAGAAGAGTTGAAGTATGAAGTTAAGTAGAAAGGAGATTTGTAATAGTGAGAGCTTTTTGTATTTTATTAAAGAGAAGAAGTTTTCAATTTTGTTGTAAATTGTTTTGAGAGTTGGTTTGATTGAGCCTTTTTTATCATAGAATATATCAAGATATCTTATTATTTCCTCAGGTTTTCTTGGTATAATAGTTTGGTTTCTGTAAGTGAATAGTGTAATTGGTTGTGATTTTGAGAATTTAGAGTAAATATATAGTAGATCAGATTTAGATGAGTTGATAGTTAAGTTGTTAAGTTTATAAAATGCTAATATATTATTAAGAATATTTTGTATTGTTTTTTGATTTTTACAGTACCATACTATGTTATCTATATATGCTAGAGAAGAGATGGTAATAGTTGATATAATGGTATTTGAGATAAGTTCAAGAGGAGATTGAGTAAATATTTTAAGGAGATAGTTATTATATTTTTGTGAAATAAAGATAAGGATTGGATCATAGTAGATTTTTCAGAGCAAAGGTGAATATATTTCTTCTTATTCAATACCAAAACTTAATTGAATAGGAGCAGTAAGATCATATACTATAATAATTTTTGCTTGTCAAGTAGTATATAGTTTAGTTATAAAATTTGTACTATTAGTTAGGATACTAATTCTTCTGCATATTTCTTGAAGACAAGAGATATTTATTTTGTCAAATGCTTTGGACATATCTTGGAATAGAATCTATACTTCTTTATTTTAGAATTTGTAGTATTCTATTGTATTATGTAAAATTTGAATTGGTATATATGTTAATGTATTTTTGGTACTAGCAAAGTTTAGATTAGAGAGAAGATTATTTGATATGATTATTTTGTCAAGTTATTTAGTAAATATTTTGGTAAGAGTTTTTTTGAATAGTTCAATTATAGAGATAGGCCTATTAAATTATTTAAAAAATAGTATTTACTCTTTAATTTTCTAAGCAAATTTGTCTGAATATAGTTTAAAGAATAATATATCATATATTCTATATTCAAAACTCATAAAGTATTTTAAAATAATCAAATAGATAAAGATAAATATAGTATAAATACTTACTATTATCTCTATTATTTAAAATTGATAATAAACTAGGATCTAAAGATTAATTAATACTTTTAAAATATCTTTGACTATTTTGAAATATATTATTAGCTAAAAAATCTTTATTATTATTGAATAATTTATTGCTAATTTGTTCTACTTCTTTTGATGCATTGCTTATTGCAAAAAAAATATCATCAATTTCTTGAATTTGTATTATTATAACTAGATAAAGTCAAAATTTCATATTCATATGAGCTAATAATAAGTAAATTATTTCTATTGATAGACAAATCTGCAGGTTGAATTATACTAAGAAATTCTGAAAGTTCATATACTAAATGATATGAATGACAAATAGTTTATATAATTTGCTTGTCTGTAGACTATAATTTTAATTTTTTCAAATCTAAATCATTTAATTGCCCTTTATTATAATCAAAAAGATAATCTAATAAAAAAATATATATATTTAACTATAAAATAAGTAAATATAATACAGTATACAGTATTTAACTAGAATTATAGAAATTACTTAATTCTAACAAAGTGATTATAGAAAGTACTATATATTAATAATATAGTATAAAAAATAAGGAAAGAGATATATACATATTGTATATAGGAATAGAAGTTATTCACAAAATTTTTCAAAACTTATAGAAACTTGATTTTAAAAAATTGATTTTCTATAAATTTTTAAAAATTTTAAGAATTGATTTCTATCTCTAACTGTATATAGCTATATTTGCACTTTTTATAGTATACTTGTTAAAATTAAACTACTTTGTCTAATAGATTTTTCTTTATTATAATTTAATTTTTGATTCTATAAAGCTTTACTATATTAACTAATTTTTGGAATCATTTGTATCAATTTAGCAAAGTCAAAATCAGCATTAATTTGATGAGCAATACTAAAAAAATATTCACAGAGTTCAAAACTATAAAACTAAGATAAAAATAAAATTTGCAAATAAAATTTATGGTGTGCTTTTACTAATAATACTACTGATTCTACAAGTAATGTAAATATGGTAAAACTTTGTTATATAAAGAAATTTGTTAGTATTAATACAAAATTCTAATACTTATTTGCTAAAGTTTCAATATGAAATTTCTACAAATTAAAGAAAAAATAAGTAGTTATTATCATATAAATACATTCAATAGGAGCAATATTGCAATTAAAATAGCTATCTATTAATTTTTCTACAATACAATATAAATTAATATATATTCTATAACAATAATATATAAGATCTTTGCCTTGTAAATGACCTTATAGAATATAGTAATTACTATATTCTATAAGGTTATTTTCAAGGCAAAAATTTCATATTTTATTATATATGAAATTTAAACTAACCTATTACAAACAAATATATTATGAATTTTTCTATATTCAACTCAACTTTATAATCTTTTCCAAAACATTGTCTAAAATTTAATGAACAGAATGTTTAATATGCTATATCATCATCCTGCTAATCTAGCTTAATAATATCATTTTTATATATTATTGAATCATGTCTACTTATAAGATTTAACAAATATTAAAATTATGTAGATGATTTCTCAAATATTAAGAGATGTACTCCTGATATAATAGTATTTCATGCAGTTTTTTTTGTATGCTTTGGATCTTGTACAAGAATTATAAGACTAACTTAATCTAAAATAGAGCATGAAAAATTAATATTTAAATCAGATATATATATTGTTAACTTTTCTAAAGTTTGAATATTAAGAATTGATTGTTGTACTTGAAACTCTGTAATTGCACTATTTGATCCTAATAACAAAATATGAAGTTGTAGTTATAGTACTATTTTCTTAATTAATTTTCTATATAGCTTTTCAATAACTTTAATAGTATCTGATCCTTTATTTAGAATAAGAGTAATAGCAACCAGTAGAAACTTTAGTAAAGGTATCTTTAAATTATAAATTATTAAATTAGTATTTATTTAATAATTATTGTTATAGATTATAGTAAAATTTAATTTTAACATAAGTCTAAAAAAAAAATTAAGAAATACACTTCAAATTTTTATATTAAAATAAGATAAATTTCACTCTAATCTATGATTATTAATCTATATAATAGTATGTAGCTCTTTGCCTTGAAAATATCTTATAGAACATAGTAACTACTATATTGCATAAATTATTTTTAAGACAAAAACTCATGTATCATACTTGTAAAAGATATACATGAACAAATTTAGCAATTCTATTTAACAATTTAATTTTTGCAATTACTTTTAAAATATTTGAGTAAATGTTTATATATGTCTCTTTTTTCAAAAGAACTAATCAAGTAATATATCTAAGTGTAGAGTTATATTTTAGTTGTAGCTTCAGCTTGGTATTATCAGTCATCACAACAATTAGGCTATTATATTAAATAGTATCAATTAATTGTTTAAAATAAGCAATATTTTTAAAACAAAGATCTGAATTAGTTAAATAATCCTTATTATTATAATATAATTTTCTAAAAAGTATTAATAAATAACAAATAAATTAAAATAAATACATTTGACTCTAGATTAGTATTTAAGTCTATGCAATTCAGTGATTTTTATTGTTCAAATAATAAAATCTCTAAAATCACATAAATCTAAATATTCTATTCTATAATATCGAATCTACTCTATAACAAATATATTTTAAAAATTATTATTGAGTTAGTATAAGAACATAGTAAACTTAACAATACCTAAGTAGTTGAATTTTTCTTTCTTTTAAATTTTAATAAAATAAGTCTAGAGCTCTTAGACTAATACTTCTTAAAATAACTAAAAAATTTGTAAACTTTTTGCTATACTTTATATTTTGTTTGTTTTTATCATTAGCTTTTCTTTTAGCAGTATTACTCATCATTTTGCAAAGTCCTAAAAAGATAAGTAAATCCTTAAAAACTCTATTTATAGCTTTATCAGCTAATATAATCTAAGAATTTAATATTTGATTTTTATTATCATTATTAAGTAAATTCTATATCTTATGAAGATCAAGATTTTGAAGATAACTTTTCAAGAAGTTATTTTTCTAATAAAATTTAGGAGTAAATTTAATGTTTTTTGATAATAGAGTTTTTATTAAAATTCTATTGCAAAGGTTTTTATCAAATCAAATATAATAGTATTTATTATATATATCACTTTTTTCTGCAAATCCTGAATATATCTTAATATATACAATATTACCTGTATTTTTAGAACTATTTAGAAATTAATAATTATACTTTTTTAAATTAATATATTATCTATTTTTATACATCTAATTTAGACAAAATAGCAATCAAAATTGAGCAGAACTTTTTGCAAAAGTTCTGCTTAATTTTGATCTCTATTTTGTCTAAATTAGATATACAAAAATAGATATTAAATATTAATAATAATAAACAGTAGTAATCTGTATAACTTACTATTTTGATCTATTTGCCAAATAGATTTTGCATATAAAGCATGATTTTTTTTTTTTTTTTTTTTTTTTTTTTACTTTATACAAATGCTATCAGCTAACTTTATTAATTTCATAAATTTCAGAAGTGATATATATTGTGAGAGTACAACTAGCTACATGTACAATTTTAGATTGTCTATTTTAAGTAGTCTACTCAAAGATTTTATACTAGCTACTATATCTGAAATCTCTTAGAAGATTCTCTATTTAAACTCTCTAGCTCTATCCTACTTACTGTAAATATTACTCTTATAGTTAACTCTAACCCTGTGCTACTTCATATTAGGAAGTACTAAGCTGATATTAGTCACAAACTTTACTATTATGAACCTAGGTCTTATCTAAATAAGTCCTACTTCAATGCTCTTAACAGATAGATATTACAATATCTAACTATACTATGCTATATCTCTATTCTAGCTTGTATATACCCTTATTCGATATTTATACAAACCCAGTTCTAGCTATAGCCCTCTACCAGTTTAGACTTCTGTATCCTTCCAAATATTTTATGAGGCAGATCCTTCCAATCTAGTTAGCTGCTAAGCCAAGTTGGTATCACCATAACACCCAATATCATAGACTTACTTGCACTTACTCAATCTATATCTTCATATTCAGAAATTTTTATTAGATCAAGTATTAACTAGTATAACTATTGAAATTCATACTACTTTACCTAACTCAAAATTTCTATTATGTAGGTTCTCTGCTCGTAGATTCTATCTTAATTTATTCATATAATGCAACTCTAATATTCTATTATACCTCCAATATCTGAACAACATTGATACAATATGATTTATAGGGTTACAACTCTAGAAATAAACAGAGTTTACCATAAGTTAGATACAAGATTTGAGAAATTATTTAAAGTGTTAACAGAAGGATTTGAATTCCAAACCTATTGCATAGTAGTCCAACAACCTATCTACTATACTAGATTACTAAACCTTAAAGCATGATTTAATTTTTGCTTTTGATCATAATTTAGCTTTTTTCTATTAAATTTTTAAAAGAATAACTTTAGAAATATTTCATATACAATAACTTCTATATGATGTGAACTACCAAACTGTACTAGAGTATATTTAATATAATTTAAAATTTGCTCAGATTGAAGATCTTAGCATACTAAATATTTTTTAAACTGTATTTTATTACTTAATAGTTTAGAAATTGCTAATGCTAATATATTGTTATTTGTTTTAACTTCTTCTGCTTCATCTACTTGTAACAAATCATCATTATTTATATTGTTATAAATGTCTGAATCCTACTCATATCTTTTACTATATGAACTTACAACTATATTAGGTTTAAAAAAAATTATAAATTAATCTTTGGTCTTCTTTAGCTTTATAACTAGAACTTTTAACATATCTATTCAGATAATCTTCTTCCTATTTTTAGTATAGCTTAATTTTTTTCTACATAAATATACAACCTTTTTTGAATTAACAATATAAGTACAAAATTCATGCTTTAGTAATCATCTTGACTATATTTCTACTTATACATTTTTTTTTTTGATTTTTTTTTTTTTAATGTCTAATATTAGTCTGATAATATACTGTAATAATGTTCTAATATTCTTTTGTTTGTATATCTTAACTATATTTATAATTCTTAATTATACTTTAATTCTAATAATATATTTGCAATTTCTTCACTAGGTATTATATAAACAGGTACTTTGTGATATCTTATTTTAAAGTTTTAACTAACTTAGAAAGTTACTTTTTATTTTTTTTTTATTTTTTATAATTATTATTTTTTTTATTTTTTTTCCTTTTTTATTTTTATTTTATTTTTTTTTGTTTTTATATTTTGTTTTCTTATTTAATAATATCTTTAATACAAACTACCACTTGATACTTATATTTCTAGCTTTTAATAAGTAAAAGTTCATTTTACTTTATACTCTATATTCTAATTACTTTGTATTCATTTGGTTTTATTGTTAATGCTAGCTTATCATACAATTACTTTACTATACCTAATACTCACAAAGATAATTAAATTTTTAAGAAAGAAATAGCTATTCACTTTTTTTGCTTTATATATTAATTTAATTTTTATTCGGATATATAATTATCTAAATTAGACTTTATATAAAACTCAGATCTTTTTAAGAGTACTTTTAATTAATTTATATAACTTTAATATCAGTTAATTTATTAGAATATAAATATTATTAAGGGAAAACCTGTTATTAATCATATAAAATTTATATGATTGATAACAGACTTTTTCTTTGAAATATTTATATTCTAATTTGCACTAAAATTATATATTAGCAATTTCTACTATTTTGAATTTTAGTCAAAATTATGTATACTAACAATTTAATCTTTTTTAAAATTTTATAAATTTTATGCAAATCAAATACCTTATATTTGAAAAGGTTATTAAATTAGTTATACTTCTAGTTTTCTGACCTATATACTAATAGCTTGAGGTCCTAGTAAATATTTGGATCTTTTCTAATAGCAAAGTAGTAATTGAAGATATTCAAAATTTTAAGAGCTTAACAAATATAAGAAGCAACTTTAAAGCCAAAAACTATAGTCTAATTAACTAAATTCTAAACTATTGCAAAATAAAAGAAGTTAAGCTAGAGCTAATTAAAGTTAAAGAATATAGCTTGAATACATGAAATAATAAAGCAGATTATTTAGTGAAAGAAGGTCTTATATCTGATCTTATACTTGAGGCTCAAAAAATAACAATGAGCAAAATAAGAATATTCCTAGTTTAGAAATAAAAATAATAGATACTGCATTAAGATTTTTCATAAATTTAACTATAACAATAGTAAATAATAGTATCTAAACAAACATAAATAGCATCAAACCAGTTATAAATCAGAGAATAACAGATCAAAATAGCTTTGATATGAATTAGAAAAATACTTAGAACATACTAAAAAGCTAGCAGAGTAAAAGATACATAAGTATTAAGAAAAGTAATACTTTAATATTTAGAATAAAATACCTTAACAAACTTTTACTAAAAAAGATATATACTATCAAAAAAACTCAGTACTATATAAAAGCAAAATCTGTATTATATGCTATATAAAAGAAGAGTTACTAGAATATTTAGTAGAATACCAAATTTATCAAAAATTTAGAAGAAAATTGAAGAAATCATTATAGAGGAGTTTGAGTATTTGATTAGCTCTAAATGAGAAGTTACTATAAGAAGCTAAATACTTAACAAGATATTTTTAGATTCAAATATAAATATTAGATTCTAAAAAAAAACTCTATATATGCAGGCTAACAAATACAAGCTTAGTAGCAGAAACTAAAGATCTTTTAGATTCAACTGCCAAGGTGAACAAAGCTATTTGCTAGTTTATAGAAATCTTTTGGTTAAACTTTTTTAAAAAACTTTAAAAATTCTGTTGTAAAATTATATCAGAATAGGAAAAAAAGAATAATATTACTAGCAAAAAGAAGAAGACTAAGTCTAAATACAAATCTAAAACCAAAGTGAAAAAGAGGTATAAAAATAAAAAAAATCAAACTTCAGTAAGCAAGAAAAGAAGTAAAAGAATTAGAGTGAGAAAAGGAAATAAAAATTTAGAAAGAAGCTAAAAGCAAAATTGAAAATTAGATTATAGAAGGAATAAAGAATAGTTAGCTAACTTTTAAAAATAATTAGACAATTTTGATATAAGCATATAGTAGCTTTTTGTAGATCTTTAAAGCAAGATTCTGTTTATATACTCTACTCTTTTAGAAAAAATTTGTTATTGTAGCAGATTATACTTAGGTACTATAAATAGCCAAGTAAGCTTAGATTTAAGTTAAGAGAGTATTTGTATAGCTAGTTTAATTTAGTTTATATTTTTGCTATAATATTTTTTTATATTTTCTCTTAATAAATGAAGAGCAAGATCATTTAAGAAAAAAAAAATAAAAAAAAATAAAAGAAGTAAAGATTTTAGAAATCAGCTCTAGTTCAATTTGTTTTATTATTAAATATATAAGAAGAAAGAAGAGGTTTATAATCATAAAAAAGATTATAGTAGAAGATCAAAGTTTGTATTAAAGCAAAATTATAGTTATAGATATTGTAGTAATTTCTAAAATTTTGTTAGATCTATATACCTATATATTTGACTTGTGAGGCATCTATCTCACAAGGAATTTCTCTTTCTATAAAGTTGTAGTAAGCTACAAGCTATCTCAATATCTAAAAATTTAATATTTAAAAATTTTTATAATTATCTAAGAATATTATATCTAGAAATTAGTTTTATTATCTAAGAATATTTTATTTGCAATTTCTTTTTCATTCAAATATTTTTTTTTCATTCAAAAATATTTTATCTGAAAATTGCTTTGTCATTAATAATATTTATCTATTAATCTTCTTGTTGTTATCTAAGAATATTTTATCTAAGAATTTCTATCATGAGTTATATTAAAATATTCATTCAAATAAAAATTTAATCTAAAGTTTTTTATCAATATATACATAGTTAAACTTTTCAAGCATTAATATTTAAGAATACTTGATAAAACTTTTTCAGCTTAATAAATTAAATTAAATTTTTCTATATTTTTAAAAAGTAACAATATACACACAACTCTTTCTGTAGATCATTTAGACCATTTCTTAAGCTAAAGCAAAAATATATTTTTCTAAGAAACTGCATTAAGAAACAATACAAGAGGCAATAAGCAAAAGGAAAGAGCATACAAAGTTACACT
>CAJVPM010001501.1:0-11867 GCA_910592325.1 Scutellospora calospora | reverse complement strand
AAGAGCGAGAGTTATAAAACTAGGCTGCTAGAGTGTAAAATTATGTGTAGAGCAAGTTTACTTAAGAGCACTTGCTTGATTTATTTTATAAAATTTTAAGAAATTTTGGTTTTTTTGAAAAAATTTTTTAGGAAAATTTGATACAAAAGATTTACAGATTAAGTGCGTTTTTCATGATTTTATTTGTATATTAGAGATCGAACTAAATAATAATATTGTATTAATAAACAAATACTCATTAGATATTAATAGATTGTTAAAGATCAGATCAGATAATTTTCATGCATTAAGTCATAGCAAATCTACAGAATATTAGGTAATTATATACACTTTTAGAGTTTATAAACCTAGATAGTATATTAGTATTAACAGAATATGAGTCACTTACTATTATCTGTATAAATTTTGTCAAATTTCAATTAAGCACTAAACTTTATTTAATAATACGTGAATTAACATTCTGAGCATTAGGTAAATATAAAGTATAAATCGAACCAGATAATATTTGAATATTAAAATATTAAGTCTTATGAATTGTTAAAGAAATATTATGAAGATCTATTAAACTTTAGTATAGAACTAAAACTAATTTAATAATTTCTGATAAATGATAAATCATTTGTTATTAACATCTAACATAACCTTTGTCAACTAATTTCTGATTAATGAATTGATGATCGATGAAACTAATAACAATTAACAAAACTTATGATAATTGATAAAGTATAAAACAATTATTCTTTTATTCTATTAAAGAAATAAATTAGTCAATACGAAATTAGATATTTATATTTGTATTATTATCAGGGCACTAAATTTCAGAGATTTCTGCTTACACATAACAATTTCTGCCTTGACTTTTTATCAGTCAGAAAATTGCTAAATATGATATTATTTATACGTATATATATAAATATTAATAAATATTACAATATCATTATTAAAAAACTGCTATATCTAGCTGAGTTTTCTAAGTTTCAGTTAAAATAAATACTGCTGAAGAAAAAGCAGCTTCTGATATCTAGAAATTTTGTGCCCTAATTATTATATCTACATTAATTTTATTATTATTGTTATTTTTTTTTATAATACAAATATCTGAAGAAGACATTAATTACTCAGACGAGTTTGATTAAGAAAACTACTAGTATTTTTTTTTTTTTTTTTTTTTTTTTTTTTATTTATTAATAATATCAATTAGGAAAAGGATTAGTACATTTATATTTCAGAGTGATATATATGTGAAGCTAATATAAATTCCTAAGTTTTACTATTGTTGCTAAGACTATTTATGATAGTTAGATATCCAATATGATATTACATCTTCATATTCTATTTGCTAGTTAATTTAAACAAAAGTTACTATCAACTATAGAGGAGGTTGAAGGAGACCTCTAAGTAAATTAAGAATGAGAATTAGAAAAAACAGTTAAATATGGAAAAGTTTTGAAGTAAACATTTTTGTATATATATATCTATGTTGGAGTTATAGGTTATAGTAGTAGTTTTAGTAGGTATTGATTGTGGAAGGTGTATTTGATTAGTATTTTTTTTAGTTTTTTGAGAGATACCACAAGCAGTTTCCTATTCATAGTGGATTTGATTTCTGTTGTTCTAGATTTTGTCATTAAACCAGAGAAGGAGGGAGTTAGAGGGTTGAATAAAGAAGTTATTAGTTGATTTTTTGAGTAGAGAGTTGGTTTGGTTGTAACAAGTTGTTGTAATTATACCTTATAAAAGGAGTAGAATAGTATTTGTTAGATTGGAAGAGTTGTTATGATGAGTAATTAGACAGAAAATAGATAAAGCAGAAGTATTACTTATATTAGATGTATTTAAGGTAGTTGTTATTTGGTTAAGTAATATGTCATGTAGATTAATAAAATGAAGTGTGCAAGAGAGTATATGTTTAGTATCTTCATATTAATTACAGAAGGTACAATTTAGTATAAAATATAGGTTCAGATTTCAAGTGTTTAGGTTTGCCATTGTTAGTAGATTATTTAAAATAATTTTGTTTCTGAAAGAGTATAGTTTTGGGTTATTATTTTGTGAATTTAGTATGTTAGTAAGTTGAAGAATATTAAAGAGTAGTAGGTTGTGGAATATTTTAAGTTGTATAAGTTTGTTAAAGGTTTGAATTAAGAGGATGTTTATACAGAATTTTTATATTTTAAGTAGTAAGAAAATATGGTTCCATGAGAAGGATGGAGGTAAGTAGTAGGATTGAGTATTGAATTGAATTTCTGTTTTATCAGTGCCTTGTTTGGCTAAAGAATCAGCGATATTATGAAATGAATTTTTTGAGTATAATTTTGTTTTGTGAGTAATAAGTTGGATATTTTTCTTTTGAATTAGATAGTTTAGGATATGGATAATATCCTAGTTGTTGGTTTTAGTTTGAGTGGGGTAATTGTATAAAAAGTTATTTTTAAGTATTTGGATAGCTAAGAGATTATCGAGATGTATATAAATTTTGTAGTTTGATAGTAGTGTTAGAAGAAGGTATATGATTGCTGATAATTCAGCTCTAGTAGAGTTTGGAGCATAAGGTATTGATGTATTAAATTTGATTTGAGTATTACTTTTGAGTATCTATATAATACTAGTTTTAATATTTGGTATTTGTGAATATTTGATCAATACATCTGTATAGAAATGAAGATTTTCAGAGTTTAGTAAAAGTATTTGATTATGGAGGTTTATAAGTTGGTTTTGGTAGGATGGGTTAATAATTGAATTTTGAATTAGGAGGATATCAGGTGATGGGATGATTAGTTCTGGGAGTATTGGAGTTAGTAAATTGGTTTAAGTATAAGAATGAATTTTTTGAAAAGCTTGTATTTTTTGTTAGTTTATACTGAGTTTGAATTGATTTTTTTCTATTTGTGTTTTGCATTTTATATTGATTATTTGGTTGTAATTATTTTGGAATTTAGTAGATGTAGAAGAGATATATATTGAATTTGAGTTTGAAGAGATGAGTTGGTATGTTTGAAGTGTTATTAAAGTTGTTGAATAATTAATTATTTTTCCAATTTTGAATTCATTTGAAGAAGTATAGAGAGATCAGTTGTTTTTGTTTGGGTTTTGTAAAGTAATAAGATTCAACGTATTGAGAAAAGGATTTGTTGAATTAAGTATAATATCTGACTAGATTTCTGTTATTGGTGATGATATTATTTGATTTGTAAGAAGTTTATACTATTTAGGAGTTGGGCCATGAGAAGATTTATTAGTTCTTAAATAAATGTTTTTTCATGGAAGGAAGTATTGGTTATCTGCTGTAAGGAGTTGTTCAAGAATGAGAATTTGATTATTTTTAAGACTTGTAGTTGTTGTAGTATTAAGAGTAGGAAGGAAGTTAAATATGAGATTAAGTTGATGAGTTTGGCTTGAGTTTTGCGAGTTGTCTAAGAGAAGGTTGTTAATTGATATATTATTTTTGTATAGAGGAATTAATTGATTTATAATTGTGAAATTAAGTGTTTTCCTTTGGTTTGAAAAGATAGTTTTTTTGGTTAAGGTTGGTTGCCAAATTTTTGTTAGCCACTCTTTTATATGAGTTAAGGTGATTTGAGTTAAGAGCTTATTTGAGTTAAGACATCTATTGATATTACTGCTGTTTGTTAATAGAAGTAATTTGTTAAGTGTTGGTATGTTGAGAAGTTGTAGGTTAGTAAGAATATCATTATTCATATTTGTTGATAGGTATAGTATATGTTTGGTGTTTTTGGTTAGGATACTTAAGAGTTGATTAATTTTTTTCTGAGATAAAGCACAGATTTGAAGAAGGTATTCGATTGCTAGTGAAAGAATAGTGTTAAATAATCTTGATATATGTATAGGAAGGAGTTTTTTAAATTTAATAAGGTAAGTGAATTGATTTATTTTGTTAGTAATAATATTGGTTGTAGATTTGGATAAACCATTTCCATCCAAGAAGATGCCTAGATATCTTATGATTTCATCTGATTTACGAGATAAAATTTGTTGATTATTAAAGGATAGAGAGTAATTTAAGAATAAGTTGGTTTAGTGATTTTTTTGTATAGATATGTAGAGGAGATCTGATTTTAGAGGGTTTATTTGAATATTATTTAATTGGTACAGATCTGAGATATCTTGAAGAATTTCTTGAAGGTTTTCTCTTGATTCACAGTACCAAACAGTATCATCCATGAATACTAGAGGTAGAATTGTAATAGATATTGGTTTGTTTGAGAATATAAGATCAAGTGGTGAGTTTGATGTAATTTTAAGAAATTTAGAGTTATGTTTAGTATTTATATAGCTAATAATAGAGTTATAGTAGATTTTCTAGAGCAGTGGAGAGAAGGTTTTACCCTGTTTGATGCCTGAGTAGAGAGTAATTAGATTTGTAAATCTATGAGCAGTGATTACTCTGGCTTTTCTGTCAAAGTGTAAAAATTTGATTAAGTTTAAAGCATTTTGAGAGATGTTTATTCTTTTGCATGCATCAATGAGATGGTTAATATTGATTTTACCAAAGGCTTTTAATATATTCTAAAACAAAATCTATACCTCTTTGTTGTTGTTTTTATAGTATTCAATAGTATTAAGTAGGATTTGAATAGGTGTATATGTTAAACAGTTTTTGTTACAGCAAAGTTTAGGTCACTTAAAAGATAGTGTTGAGTTATGATTTGGTCGAGGCGTATAGTAAATACTTTGGTTAAATATTTTTTGATTTGTTCAATGAGAAAGTTAGGTAGGATATTAATAAGAGATATAGAGAATTAAATTTTTTAAAGAGCTAGTTTTAAAAATTGAAGTTAACTAAGTTATATACTTTGCTCATATTCAAAGATAGGAGCCAGAGTTCTTTTTTATTTCATATTATATTTTCTATAATATTGTTAAGAATATTAATAGATATATTAGTACTATTATCTAGTAATGCAATGTAATTAAAAGGAGATAATATATTATGTTTAGTTAAAATAATATTGAATCAATTAGTTAATATTTTGGTATAAAGTTTTCATATGCATAATTAGGCTAATTAATCTAATATTTAAGAGATCTCTATCAAATAATAGTTTTTTAAATATTAGAAAGATACAACTATCTTTTCACTATTTAATAATTTGTTGATATATTAAATATTCATTTAGAAGTTTAGTAATAAGTTATAAGAATAGTATACTTAAATGTTTAAATATTTTATAACTAATTTCTAATAGTTTATATACTTTGCTATTTGGAAGTTTGCTAATTGTTTGTTGAACTTTGTTAATTTCTATTAGTTGAAGAATATCCAAATACAAGTTGGTTTGGAAAAATAATTTATAGTAACTCTTACTGTAGATCACTTGTACCAAAACTTCCCAAAAACATTTTGTAATAACTAAATATTTTATTAAATGAACAACCTTTAGGCTACTAAGCAAAATTGTTCAACACAAAATTTTGCTTTAGGATAGCCTAGTTTCACACTCTCCGGACCTTTATATACAAAGTTACTTTACTATAACTATTAAACAGTTTCTCCAGAAATTTCTCAACAATTTATTAAGCTAATAGCTCTTGTTTATCAATAGAGTTGTGTCTAGCACATCACCAGCTTCATTTTGATATAAATTTTATTCAAAACGGACTAGAACTTAGCAAACTAGCTTCAAAAAACTACCTTAAAGCTTTTTTTCTAAAAATTATATTCTTTTCTTCTTTTTCCCTTTCCTCCCTTCAAATTCGAAATTGGGTCATGTGACAACCTAGCAAAAAATCACTGATCAACCTGATAATTACACTAATTTCACTATTTCCTTTCTAAGTTGTAATTAATTTGGCACAAATTAATTAATTACATACTTGTTTCATTCTTAATTTGTACTGCATATAGTACAACCTAATCTATTTTTAACCTAGTACTACATACCTATACTCTGTACATATTAGCAACACCTGACTTGTGCTACATCAGCTACTAGCTACACTAGCTACACAGACCTAGATCACACAAGTTATACAAGTTATACAAGCCATCTATTGTTACATAATACAAAATATATCTCTCTGAGAAGCTTTTTTTGACCTCATCCCATCTGAATATATATCTTTAATTCGATATAATCAATATGCTTACTTTAATTAGTGAAATCCCAGATACTCTTGATCTAGACTACTTTTACAAAAAGTGTTCTAACACTTTTGGAGTATTTTTCTACGAAGAAGACCCAAAAAATATTACACCAATTCCATCTAAAAGCAAACTAGTCACTTGCTTTACTAAAACTCTCTGAAGCAATACCAAAACTATATATTTTCTCTTTGCACCTAAAACCTTAGCTATTACCAAATACCTCTGTAGTAATTACTATACTAGCTTTATCTCTGCAGACAATACTGAATATAATACTACAATCTCTAGTTTTATTACTCTTCTCACAAACTACAACAACAAAAAAACCAAAGTTTTTCTTCAGAAATTACTAAAAGCATCCAACCTTCTCCTACACCAACTCATTGCCAACATACCTGTTCAAAATGCTAGCTTCTAATCAGATGCAAACTTTCTAACAACAACTATAAACTTACTAATGATATTATATTTTATGAAAATAATATCTATCATTATATCTGCTTTTCTAATAATACTACTAACCTCTCCTTCACTACTAATTTCAGCTTTACTTCATCTGCAACTCACAATTTCTCCTCTACTAGAAAGGATCTGATCTTTACTTTCTAAAAACAACAACAACTCCAAAATTCACTTTCTCTTTCTCTAACTTCTTTAATTTCAACAACTAATACTAATATCTAGCAACAATCTAATACTACTTTTACTGTAGAAAAAATCTTACCTGATATAAATGTTGACTCCTTCTCTCCTTTAAAAGACAACTAAACTAAAAATCAAACTCTATTAAAAAACTCAAATAGCATAGAACTAGATTTATCAAAAACACTAATTTCAAAAGAGAAAAATACTAATATTACTCCTATTCAACATATTTTTAACAAAACTCCTTCCTACTCAAACACTTTAACTAAGGATTTACTAAAACCTTATACCAGAACTAACAAACTCAAACTAAATCTAGTATATGACTAGCTTGCTAACTTTCTAATTACAGAAGAAATGAAACCAAATACTAAACTCCAAACTTTGCTCTCATTCCAACTATTTAACTTCCTTAAAAAAAATCTTTCTAACTTTACTTTAAAACAAACATTGTTTAAATACTTTATATACACAATGGCTAGTCAAAGACCTGAGTTCCTAACAGAACTTATCTATTAAGCAAATCCAGATATTAATTCTAATATAACAATTTACTTCAATCTTATTGAATCTACTCTAAAAGACTTATTACTAAAATTCATAACTATTCTATTCACTAAAATGAACTATAGAGAAATTTTTGTATCTTTAATCACTATCTTATCATATAAAATTCAAAACTGTCTTCAAATCTGTTTAAACATAGCATGACTTTATCTTTACTTAACTAATAACTTTCAGTCTATTAATTATACCAAATTTAGTGAAGACTTTAAACTAAGGCTCAAAAGGTTTAAAATTGACTCTACAATCGAATGTACTAACCAAGAAAAAGAATATTTCACTATCTCTTCTGATCTAAGATTTAATATTAAAATACTATTTAACCTTTTTAAAACACTTTTTCTTGACAACTTCAATATTCTATCTTTAAAAAACTCAGTAAATAATCTTAATAAGTGGTTTGAAAAAATTTTCTCTGCCTATTCACACCAATTTAACAAATCTATTGATAAACAAAAATACTTACTTATCTTAAACATCAAATTAGACAATATTTTATTCTTCATTTAGTCAAACTCCTTCTAGAAAAATATTAAATGAAAAAACCAAATACTCGATATAAATACTAAATAGAAGCAACTCGTTTCTCTAACTACTTTACTCTTACATATATAAATAAAAAATGCAAATATCTAAAAGAAACTAACAAGTTAGATAAACCAAATACTGAAAACAAGAAAAAAACAAAAACAAGACAAACTAAACAACATGATACTGACTAACTATTTAAAGAAGTTATAAAATACTTAGAAGTTTTTTTTTTTTTTTTTTTTTTTTTTTTTTTTTTTTTTTTTTACTTTATACAAATACTATTGGCCAAATTTTTATTAATATAAATAGTGAAAAATATTATATATTGTGAGAGTACAACTAGTCACATGTATAACTTTAGATTGTCTAATTTAGGTGGTCTGCTGAAAGGTTCTATACTAGCTACTATACCTGAAATCTATTTGATACTTTCTTCTTTGTTGAAGATATTTATTTTATGGTTTTATGTAGTCTGATTATAATAAGCTATTAGATATTGGTAAAAGTAATAGTTTTTATATTTAGTATTTGTTTTGATATTATTAGCTTTGCAAGCATATTCCTCTGCCTAGTTAGCTAAGTCATCAAGAAGTTTAGTAAGTATTTTGCTTTTAAAGTAGCTTCATGTTTTCTATTAGTATAGAAAATAGAGAAATCTAGAGGTAAAGATTTCTACTATTTACTCTTATCAGGTAGATAAGCAACCTTTGAATAAGGTCTAGTGATCTTAGTATAGTAGTTAGGTTGTCAGACTGCTATACAAGAGGTCTAGAGTTCAAATCCCATTGTCAACAGAATTGAATAATTACCTAGATATTTGTATCCAACTTACAATAAAACTCTGCCTATTTCTGGGGTTATAACTCTGTAAATCGTGTTGTATCAATGCCAATCAAGGTATTAGAAGTATGATAGGGTATTTGAAAGGGTATAATATTATACAAATAAATCTTAATAGGATCTACAGGCAGAGGATCTGCATAGTAGAAATCCCAAGTTAGATGAAGTAGTAAAGATTTTGACAGTTATACCAGTTAATGCTTAATGCAGAAAAGAAAATTTGCATATGAAAAGATTGGCAACTAGGATATGAGTAAGTCCGTTAAGAACTCTGAGTATAAAAAGATCAGTGGAATGGATATGTATAAGTCAATTATACAAGGTCATATAGTAAAACCAACCTGGCTTAGCAGCTTACTGGATTTGGGAGAATCTATTCTGTGTGATATCTGGAGGCACAGACAACTTTTGGCAGTACTAGTCTGAGTGGTAACCAGATCTGGAAGAGTCTATCTCATATGATATCTGAAAGCACAGATAACTAATCTAATAAAAAGCTACAGTAGAAACTGGGTTTGTACGAATATTGAACAAGAGTATATACAAGCTAAATTAGGATATAGCATAGCATATTTGGATACCACAGCACCTATCGATTAGGAAGTTGGTAAAGAGATATCTGAAATAGGCCTAAACTTCGAATTATAAAGTTTGAAGACTAATATTAGCTCTGTTGATATTTTTCAAAAGGGAGTAGTACAGGGTTAGGCAAATTATAATATTCATGATTTTAATTATATTAATTAACTATTTTAATACTTGTATACTATTTGAAGAGTATTAAGTAATTAATTATAAATAAGTATTTAGGGATAAATAGATATTAATAAGTATTTATATTAATAATTTTAATAAAAATAATTAATATTAATAAGTTCTTTATACTTACTAACTAAAATAATTTAAAAAGTATTAAGTAATTAATTTATTATAAATAAGTATTTAGTAATAAATATATATGTTCATAATTTTAATAAAACTAATTAATAAATCTAGTAATCTTAATATAGTGATTAGGTTATCAGACTACTATGCAAAAGATCTGGAGTTCAAATCCTATTATCAATAAATTTGAATAATTACTCAGACTTTTGTATCTAACTTATGATAAACTCTATCTGTTTTTGAGGTTGTAATCCTATAAATCTCATTGTACTAATATTATCTGAATATTAGAAGTGCAATATAATATTATACAAATAAATCTTAATAGGATTTATGAACAAAGAATCTGCATAGTAGAAACCCTGAGTTGGTAAAGTAGTATAGCTTTTAATAGTCATATCAGCTAATACTTGATCTGAATAGAAACTGTTACTCAAAAGATGTAGATTGAGTTAGATATGAGTAAGTTTATTCTAAAAGGAGAATTAGCAACACCAACTTGGCTTAGCAGCTAACTAAATTTGGGAGGATCTATTTCATAAAATATCCAAAAAGATCAGCAAACAATATTAGTGGAGAGCCACAGTAGAAACTATAGTTATATAAATATCTGCAAGAGTCTAAACTAGGTGAATTCATAAAATGAGCATAGAACACTTTAGTAGAATTACTTATGAGGTTAACTAGAGCTTTGTATATCACAATATGCTAAACAATATGTATCCTGAGAGAATTTAAGCTGAGTTAGGTAAATAGATTTGTAACAAGCTAGCTAACTTAAGTAGTTAGGTATTATAGTGACATTAGTTGATTCTAGTATTAATTAGTTAGACAGAATGTTTAAATAGGTAACTCACAAGCAGATTATAGGTATAGCAGCTTGTGTAGAACTAAACAGGTGATCTATCTATATGGCAAACTACTTAAATTAGACAATGACTAAAGTTGTATATGTAGCAGATTGTATACTCTTTATGTAATTACAAACTATAGAGGATTGTTAATAGATGACCTTATATATTAACTAATAAAATCTACTTGACATAGTAAGCTACTTTAATTAAAAAAAAATAAAAATAAAAATAAAACTAATTAATATTAATAAATTATCTTCATATTCATAGACTAAATAATTTTAATAAAATAATTTGAAGAGTATTAAGTAATTAATAATAATTTTACTACATAAAAATAGCAAAACTTGTTCACAAAACAAGATTATAAATAATTAAATTTAACTATTACACAAAAATATGTAAATAATCTTTAATTTTAATTAGCTAAGAGCAATAATCAAAAATTTTAACCAGAATTATTCAAAATTTTACTAATAAAATCACTGCTATATATTAAATAAAAATTGTTTCTAAGCTAATTTTATCATAGTACAAGCAGTAGTTAATAGTTTTTTGAAAACTATTAACTACTTAAATTATGCTATAATATACTCAGATATAATATATAGATCACAAATCTCAAATTATTCAAGTAATAAGTTGATTACAAATTTCAAGTAACTCAACTAATAATATACTCTAGATATGATATATAGATTGCAAATTTCAAGTTACTCAACTGATAATAATCTTTAGATATGATGTATGAATTACAAAACTCAAGTTATTTAAGTAATATATAGATTGTAAAACTTAAGTCACTTAATAATATATCATATCAAAGTATATTGACTTATTATATCAAATTTTTGTTACTAGTTATTACTAATTATTATAGATACTTGTAACAAAACTTGTAACACTTGTTTAAAAGTTTTGAGCTTTTTTATTTCCTTCTTAATTATTTCTTTATATCTGTCACAAGTTACTTAAATAAAATAATAGAATTCTAAGGAAAAAAAATCAAAACCTTTTCTTATAGTATATATCTGATATATATACTATATATATCTAATACATATATATAGACTCAATGTATATACTACAGTATATATATCTGATGCATATACTATATATATCTAATATATATACAAAGACTCAATATATATATATATATACCTATTATATATATTCAATATATGCATATAGTATATATATAGAAAAAAATAAAATAAGGTGTAATTTGACAAATTAAGCTAAAAAACTTGTGATATTTGTAACAGTTATCAAAAACAGTTTTTTTCAATTCAGACTTTTAAGAACCTAATTTTCTACTGATTTTTTTATTTATAACAAACTTATAACAATTTGTGACACTTTTCTTTTTTTTTTTTTGTTATTAAGGCCACTTCCTTGGCCGATTAGATTTTTATTAGTTTGTTATTACGGAACTATCACAT
>CAJVPM010001500.1:0-11872 GCA_910592325.1 Scutellospora calospora | reverse complement strand
TATAATTCTGTATGCAAATACTAATAAAATCCCGTCGGCAATGTAAGCCGCCTTAAACAATAAAAAAAAAAAAAAAAAAATCAAAGAAAAAGTATAAAAATAGCTCTACAAAGATAAAAAAAAAAAAGAAAATTAGAACCTAACAAGTATATACCAAGCTATCTAATATAAACAGAAAATAAAGCAATAATAGAGAAAAGAATGAATATGAGGTATCCTTAGTAAAGAGGATGCTAAAAAAATCAAGTTCATTATTAGTTTTAAAAGTATAACAACTAAATTCTGAAGCTTGTTCTGGTATATTTAAATAGAATTAGTATATAAAAAAATTTGGAAAAACTGATGCAAAGATATAGAAGCATAGAAGAAAAAAGAAAAGATCTTTAAAAAAGAAAATATTTACAAAAGAAGAAAAGGAAAAATAATTTAAAGAAAAGATAAAAACAAATTGCAAAATAGATGAGAATATAGAAAATTATAGTATTAGTCTTAAAATAGTATTAGATAGCATAGAGAAAGAAGTAAAGAAAGAAATTGTATATAGTTAGATTTAAAGTTAGTTATAATGAGCTGTAGTATTCTTTCTATACTAATTTGTAGTCTATAAATTATAAACTACTTAAGTATAAGTCAAAAGTTACTATAGCAGATCATATATAGATATTTTTATGATAACTAAGTAAATTAAGACTTAAAAAATTAGATATTAGATAGTATATACCTAAATAATATTGTTTTTAAATGAAAAACAAATCTGAATAAAGTCATAGTATGACTGCTGAAAAAAAAAACTTATTACTAATAAACTCTTAACTGCTCGTACTCTCTATCAACAGAATCTAATATACTACAACAACTATCTCTACTCTCAATACTATTCAGGCTCAGAAACAATAGTATATTTATTAACTTGTATACCATATAGCTACAAAATAATGCATACCTGCATATTATTTTATTCTTTGTGCATTATTTTAGGATGCCCATGTATATTATTTCAAAACAAAAGATTGATTTTCTAAAACAAGTGGTTACAAAATAATGTACATGAGCATAGTACTTATGTGACTAACTAATTAATTAATTATATAATATATAATATCAGTATAAAAGCCTGATTTTGATATCAATAATAATATACAAAAAAGTATTACTTAAAATTAATCTTCATATGTATTAATACTTTTATATATACTCAGCCTTCTAATCTATAATACCTACTAGCTAAATTAGACACAACTAAAAATTAATAAGTATATATAAATGAAAAAATTTTTTCTTTTAAAACCTCGAATTAATAAAATTAAACGAATATAAAATTTATTCTGAATTACAAAAAAATTTGAAAGGATAATAGTACACAGAATACTAAATACTATTAAAAAAAAAAAAAATAGTTTTATTATAATACCTTACTCTATACTATGATAGCTCCAACTATTAGATTAAATTTTATTACGATTTTTCAATTTTAAATTTTTTAAGACTACTTGTCCAAATTATGCAAAAAAATTTTTTTTTTTTTTAAAAATATTTTGGAGTTATTTATATATACCCTAAGGTACATATACTCTATAATGATTAGCCAATAATAAATCACAATACTGTATTATGTTATATGATCAAAAAATTCAAAACAAATATTCATTTTGAAAAAAATTACTTGTTTCTTGAAAATTTGCATAATAAATTACCTTTCATACTCTAATTAAAAATTCCTTGTTGATTTTTATTATATAATTTGCTAAACCCTAACCTTAATATAAAAACTCTAACTCTAAAGTAATAAACTTAAAGTTTTTACTATATGACTAGTTACATGTACCCTAAGGGTACAAATAAATTAATTCAAATATTTTTTTTTTTTTTTTTAAAAAAATTTTTTTTTAAATAATATTATAACATATAATAAAGTACTCTAATACTGTGTTGTCATAGGACATGGATGTAGACTGCAGACAGTTCGGGACAGGACATCTCAAACATATTCACTAAATTTTTTCATCTCGAACAATTAAAATTATAATAAGAATAGCTATGTTAGCCAATTAGGTTTTGATAAACTATATGATATGGAACAACCATCATAGATATGAAACATTGTCTGAGACATGAGACACTGTTTGAAACTATCTGCATCTGCACAATTTTAATATGACAGTGTCTGCATACAATACTGCTCTAACGTATTTGTTATATATCTTTTTTTTTTTTTTTTTTTTTTTTTTTTTTTACTTTTATACAAATACTATTGGCCAAAACTTTATTAGTTATTTGATAGTAGGTAATGATACATATTGTGAGAGTACAACTAGTCACATGTAAAACTTGAGATTATCTATTTAAGTAGTCTACTCGAAAGTTCTACACTAGTTGTGATATCTGAAATCTATTTGAAAATTCCTTATTTAAACCTTCTGATCCTATGACTTACTTATTTCTATCTATTTATACTAAGCCAGCCTAACTCTATGCTACTTCTCTAGGAAGATATCTGAGCTGACATATATCTACAAACTTTATGATTCGAAGTTTAGGCCTATCTCAGGTACCCCTTCACCAACTTCCAAATCAATAGGTGCTATAGTATCTAACTATGCTATGCTATATTCCAATCTAACTTGCATATACCCTTTTTTGATATTTGTATAAACCTGGTTCCTACTGTGACCTTCTACTAGATTGGTCCTCTATGTTTTTAGATATTTCATGAGACAAATCCTCTCAATCTAGTTAGCTGCTAAGCCAAATTGGTGTTGTTATACAATCTTGTGTATAGACTTACTTGCACCTGCTTAGTCACATCTTTCAGCTACAGATTCTTTTCACCAGATCAGATGTAAACTGGTATAACTGTCAAAATCTATACTACTTCATCTAACTTGAGATTTCTACTATACAGGTCCCTTATCTATAGATTCTATTAAGATTTATTTGTATAATATTATGCCTCACTAAATACCCTGTCACACTTCTAATACTCTGATTGGTATTGGTGCAATATAATTTACAGAGTTACAACCTCAGAAATGAGCAAAGTTTTACTGTAAGTTGGATACAGATGTCTAGGTAATTATTCAATTCTATATATAGTAGGATTTGAACTCTAAACCTCTTGCATAGCAGTCTGGCAACCTAACTACTATACTAAGATTACCAGACCTTATCTGTTGTATATCTTTTTTTTTTTTTTTTGTTGTTAAGGTGGCTTACATTGTCTAAGAAAATTTATTAGAATTGTCAATAGAATTATATATTGATAATCCCTACTATTTGTAATTACATGAAGAGTGTATAACAAGCCACATGTACAACTTTAGTTATTGTCTATTTTAAGTAGTCTGCTGTATAGACATTAGGCCACCCAATTGGTTCTACACTATGCTACCATACCTGTAACTCATCTATGAGTTATCTATTTAAACACTCTGTTCATTAACTCATACAGATCTAACCTAACATCACCGCAACACCTAACTACTTAAGCTAGCTAACTTGTTATGAATTTATTTATTTAAACAGCTTAGGTTCTCTCAGAATACATTATACTAGACATATTGCTAGTACTGCAGAGCTGGTTAATCTCAAAACAAACCTACTAGAGTGGTTTGTATTCATTTTATAGATTTATCTAGCTTAGACTCTTGTAGATGTTTGTACAACCTTAGGTTCTACTGCAGTCTTCTACTAGCCAGTTGACCTAGTCTTTTTCTAGTATTTAGCTAGTTCTAGTTACCCTTTGCCTGGAGACCTCGAAACCTTCTACCTTTATTAGACCAAGTTTTCTTCCTAGATCAGACTTTAGCTGATGTAGTCTTGTCAGAGAGCTGTACTATCTCACTGACTCAGGATTTCTACTATGCAGATACCCTGCCTATATATCTTATTAAGATTTATTCATATTAAATTACACTACATTTTCAAGTTCTGATCAATTTGGTACAACTCAATTTACAGGGGTATGCCTCCAAAAATAGACAAAGTTTACTGTAATATATCACAAGGTTTGAGAAATTATTCAAATTCATCAACAGTGGGATTTAAACTCTAGACCTATTACATAGCGGTCTGACAACCTAACTACTATACTAGGTTACTGGACTTTCTGTTGTATATTTTTTAATTTTTATTTTACCTAATAAATATAAACAAAAAATGAAATTATACTATCTCATTTAAGCTTGAAGTAATATCATATGCAGAATTCTCATCTAATCATCATGTGTCATTGTTTTTTAAGATTGATTGTAGGTGAGTTCAGAAGTGGAGATAGCAAAGACTAGAGCTTAAAGCTATTAAAAACAACTAGAACCTAAATATAAACCAAATGTAGGTACTTAATAGTCATGTTAAAAAGCCAAATATTCTGATTTAGAAAAAAGAACTAGTGGATTATTTCAAAAAAAATGAGAAGAAAAAATTCCTGTTACAACTTACATAATAGAAAAAAAAGCAAAAGAATTAAAGAAAAGCCTAAATATTGAAGCTATGTGTTTTCATAGCTAGATTAAATATTTCAGAAAATAGCATAATTTAGTAGAACATACTCGAACACAAATTACTCAAAAGTTCTCTGAAGATATGCTGTTAGTCATTAATAGATTTCTTTAAATTTTATATGAAGTAACAAAAAATATTAAAAAAAAATTTACTATCTCTTTTGATGAAATACTGATCTGATTTGATATGCTCCAAAGTTCAATATTCAATTTTTAAGATGTTTGTAATGTAGCAATCAGAAGTACTAGAAATGATAAACTATGTTTTAAGTAGTATTAGATTTTACAGCTTCTAGAAAAAAGCTTTTGCTAGCAGTAATCTTTAAATTAAAAAAAAGCTAAAAGGAAAATTTCTACAAGATATTGTTTTAGCAATGGTATCTTGCATGAATATGCAAGCAGATCTAATAATCTCTACTTATATTCCAAAAGTTATTCAAGCAAGATCAGAAGGGTTTTTTAAAAGCAAAGGTATAATTTTTGTTGATAGATATTGTAGTCACATACAAGATAATATAGTTAAAGTATTGAACAAGGAAGGCTTAGATATCTTAGAAATACTTAGTAGTACAACTTGTATTTTGCAACCACTAGACATTTCAGTAAATAGATTTTTTAAAAATAGAATTAGAAAAAAATAAGATAAATAGATTGATGAAGAAAAAGAAGAGTTTACTACAAAAGAAAACTATAAGAAAGCATCATATGAGTTGATTTGCAAATGGGTATCTGATACATAGAAAAGAATTAGTACAAGTCTTTTGGCTAAATCTTTTGAAGCATCTGAGCTTGTATTCAACTCTGATAGTAGTGAAGACTATAAAATATCGAACTGTCTCCAAGCTATTGTTAATAATTGTATAGATAAGACTAATATAGATAAATTGTGTGAAGATGAAGATGAATTAGATGTTGAAAATTTATCAGATGATTAGAATAATGAGAATAATAGCAATAATGAGAATGATGTGAGCAATAACAGTAATTTGACAAATAGTAAGGATAATGAGAGTGTAATAGATATCGATGAAGCAATATAAATTGATAGGTTAGTAAGTAAAGCTTTTTTTTATTTATTATTATTAGCATTTTCATTCTGCTTATCTAACTTTAAGCAATGGTTCTTAACTACTTATTAATGATTATATAACTATAATTTTTTTTTTAATCAGCATTAAAATTTATATTCAATTCTGAACCTAAAAACACATGATTCAAGGCTTAGTCAGCTAAAATAATAGAAATAAATTAGCAATAAAAAATAAAAATAAAAATAAAAATAAAAATGCAAACTTATCATTTCTAGTTCTAATGCCAAAAAGGATTCAATAGATTTAGTATAAATTTATTAAAATTTGTGTATTGAAAGACTTATTTGGTTACAATTTATATAATAATAAACTAGGCTACTAATATCTATACAAATTACAAAATCTGATGTGTTATTAATACAAAATATTTAATATTTATATACAAAACTATAAAAAAGGCATCTTAAATGAGTACTAGAGTAAGAAGTTAAAAGTATTATTATAATTAGAATTATAAACTAACTAATTTATCACATAATTTGGCTTATGATTAGTAGTCACACAATTTATTATATCAAAAATTTTATTATATCAGTCAAGTGAAATATCAGAAAATTTTAAGAGTAATGATTTAATTAATAGATCTACAAGTTGCAGTGCATATGAAATAATTTGATGATTTATATGCTTCCATAATTAATCTAGTCGAGTTATATTTTAACTTGTTAAGAAAATAGACTGAGAAATTATAAGGAAATAAAGTTAGTAATTGAAAAAGTTGTAGAATTATTGAACTAAAAAGACCTCTTGAAACATTTTTGATATTGTATAGAATAAATAAACTTTGATAAAAAAAATAATTAGTAAGGAAAAAACTCAATTCCTCTTCTATATTTTGTTAAAAAAGATAGTTTTTACTTCTAAGTTAATACTTATATCTTATAATACAACTGATATTATTTATTATAACAAAATTTTTTTATTATTTTATATTCTTAAATTATCTATATTTTTTTCTTCTTAAGCATAAAACCTTAAAAGTATCTTGTTTTGAAAATGGCTTTTTGAAACTATTGATAAAATCTAACTCAAAATTTGATTAGTTAATATAACTGATTTATATTTATATAATATCAATATATTAATATATAGCTTTTTTTTTTAAAAAAAAGTTCTTGATCAAATAAAAGCTAACACTTATTTAATTATATAAATTACATTACTGAAGTAGAGAATAAAATTATTTTAAAGTTAGTTTTCTGCTCAACTTTTTTTTATTTATATTTATTTGTTAGATTTTTGAATACTAGAGAAATTCAGCCTCTACTAAAGCTAAAATAATTTGTTAAATAAAAAATTAGTTGACATGAAGTTAATTTTTTTAAATTAATAATCTCTAAATTTGCACTTTGTTAGTATATTGAGATACTGTCAGCCCTCCCCAAACCGATCCTGTCAAAACCGATATCCTACTAAAATCAGTTAAAAATCGATCCACTGGGTCTGTTCCTTAATTCATAACTGATAACCTGCCATTTCTGATATCCGATGATCCAAACATATATGTTCCCGATTTGTCTCACATAATCACATGATTAACAGCCAATCAAAAGATGATATCGTGACACTGATCTATGTAACAGGAGGGGAACATACCTAAAAATAGTAAGTACTTTTTCACGAGGCTTGTGTAGCTCATCTTATGTACTAACGCTAAGCAAACTTGAAGTTTTCGTGTCGTATTATATTAGTTGAATCCCATCCGAATCTACAAACCCTTCATATTACAATTTAAAATAAGCAGATACAAAATTCAAAACTTTTAGAACACTAAATTTCAGGTTGTTAAGTGACCAAGAAAGAAGAAAGTTGAAAACAACGATTTAGCAAAGGTAATCTGAGTGAAAATATTAATTTATAAAATATTTATTACATGTTTCACATAGAATTTTTTTTTTTTTATTTAAGATACGATAATATTACGAGTTGGAAGGTTTGGATTTTATACTAGATAGAGTCGAGTCTAAAAAAAATTATTGTATTAGCTATATAGAAGTTAGCTAATTTATTTGTCAAATAAATAAATTAATAAATGTGTACTTGTCAACTCGCGACAAGTCTAAAACATTTACTTTAAACTTTAAAATATAAGCTTTAAAATTAATTTATTACATTTTGTTTCGCTTTCGTTATCGTTATTTTTTTTATATAATGTGACAATACATGAACATTCATGTAACATTTAACGTTCCCTCCTGTTCTGTGTTCATATACATTTACAATTCAAAATAATTTCAAGAAAGCAATAAGGAGCATATACAGATTACAGGTAAGTATGACTTTATTTATGTTGCATTGCATTTATTACTTAGCGGAATATTTTAATAAAAGGAAAAAAAAAAAATAAAAGAGAAAATAAGAAGCCATTCTTCATTCAAGTAAAATATTGATCCAATCTATGCTGGACTTGCTTCCCAGCTTTCTTCTTCCGAACCTCTTCTCGAATACAGGATTGTAGCTTGCGTAAAGATTTCATTGTTACTCCACCATCATCGATTCTTTCATCTACAATTCTCAAGGCACTACGCAAAATATTCAATTGTTCTTCTCCAGTTAAAGGTGGCATTACGAACTCCTCTCCTATCTGTTCTACTTCTGTCGCAGTTTGAATCAGGTCTTCATCGGTAAATTGGTGGTGTGCTTCTTGTTCTTCTTCAAGGTTTAGTAAATCTTCAATCGGCATTAGGTTACGGACACATAATATGCCTATTTGCTGCTGAAGTTCTTTGACTGTTAATTCATCATTTGGATCAGGAGGTGGGTTTTCTTCTATATCATCAGTGCTTTCAACAATAATAGAGAGGGCAACAGGTACTCCACTTTCATCACGAGGAGATACAACTTTCGTGCGAAACCAACATCTCCTAATCATTTCAGCAGATACTTCTTTCCAGGCAATCTTTGTCCATTTCATAGCCTGCAATTAGTGATACAAGTTAGTAAGAATTTATTTATAACAACTCTAACTTTAAATCCTAACTCAATTCTTAAAAAAAAAAAACTAAAAAAAAAAAAACTAAAAAAAAAAAACTAGAAAAAAAAAAAACTAAAAAAAAAAAAATTAAAAAAAAAAAAAAAATCTAAATTTGGAACGAAACTAGAATGAACCAGAGCAACTACTAAGCAAGTCTGAAGTGGCTCCAAAGTGAACTCAACTCAAGTTGAAATAAGTTGAGAACTAGTTCAACCAAACCCAACCCATTACCAACTCTAACCATCATATTACTACAGTACCTGCAATTGATTGACTTTATATATGTCTTTCTCCTCAGCTTCATCACGATCAATTGCATGTTGAAGTTGTAGGTGACAGTAATGAAGTTTGAATGATGCGATAATACCAGCATCCATAGGTTGGATTTTTGATGTTGCATGTGGGGGTAATATGAGTACTTTTACATTAGTCAAGGTGAGAGCACTAGTAACATGTGAGGAGGCGCCATCAAGGATAAGTAAAATGTTACGATTTGATTCTCTCATTTCATCGTCTAATTTTTCTATCTATTCTTGAAAAAATATGGCAGTCATCCATGCTTTTTTATTATTACGATAATAAAATCCAAGTTCTTCACCTGTTTTTTTTTTGAAACATCTAGGTCTTTTAGAATGACCAATAATAAAAGGTTGAAGTTTATAGGTGCCATCTGCATTGGCTGTAAATGCAATTGTAATTCTCGTACAATTTTTTTTTGATCCTTCAATCTGGCGAGATGCAATTGTACGGTCAGGAGCCATGGTATAAAACAAACCTGTCTTGTCCATATTGTAAACATCACAAAGAGAATACTGGTTAGTAGTACTAATAATAATAGGAAGGTTTAGGTTTATGGCAGTAATGTCAGCAGAACTACTCTCGCCATGCAACTTAAAGTAGCAAAAATTATGCCTTTCTTGGAAAGCCTGCAACCACCCATTTGAAAATTCAGGCTGATTATTTTCGGGGATTTTCATCAGGTCTGCTAATCTTTTTCCCTTAGCTTTAATCATATCTCCATTTAAACGTATAGCCCTATGTTCACATTGTAATATCCAGTTTGTCAAGGCAGTATCTAGCTCAGGAAACATAACAACACGACGTCTTTTAACTTCAAGATCACTTGAAGACATTTTATTAAATTCATCTTTCCGTTTTAAAATATCAGAAATCGTACTTTGGCCCGGGGCTTTTACTAGTTTGAGCTCATTTTTAGCCCACTCTGCAAGTTCCTTCTGAGTAAGTGTTGGATTTTTTTAGTGATAGTCATATATTATTTTCCTTTGATCATTACGCAAATTTCTAGCTAAAAGAACTTTGTCTTTTTTTTTTCCCATTATGATAACAGATATTGGAAGAACGAAATGGTTAACTAATGGTTAACTAATGATTAGAAAAATTATAATGGTGACTTACGATTACATTAATAGCAAGGAACAGAATTTTTAAATCAAGCTATTATTAACCCGATAAGATTTTATTATTTATTATTTTATTTTTTTATTTACAGTCTTTAATAGATACAATTTGATTTATTATTTTAATTTAATTTTTTTTTTTTTTAATCAAGATTTTATGCGATTTGATTTTTTTTTAATTGATCTGCCTTAAAGATTCATATCGATCTTAATTAATTTAACAAATGTTCGAAATACAAACCTTCAGAAGATATTTTGTGCTGAAATAAAGATGTTTAATATCTTTATTAGGATGCCTTATTCTAACTTACTGTTACAATCAGAATTTTTTTTTATTAGGTCAGTAAAAATAATTTAGATGAGTTAAAAATAATGATTTTGCAAATTCTACTTTTGCTTTATCTAATCTGCTTCCTGATATCTTTGAAATATTTGGACAATACAGGTGCATTTTATTCCCGAAGCATTTGATCACATTATTTATTTTCTCACAAATTCGAAGCTAATCTAGAATTTAAATAACATTTTAAGTATATTAATATGTTCTAATCCAGGATAATATCTAATTTGGTTTATCGTCTCTCTTTATTTAATCAATTTCTTTTTTAGTTAGCTTTACAGAACCGGGTTGGCATAAACAGATTCAGCTTATTTCACCAACAATTATTTCACCAGCAGCTTAATTAGCTGATATTGTGCCAGGTGACAATATATCGATATGTCTGTAATTAATCAAATGTTAACTCTAACTTTGTGTGATTTCGGCTAAATAACTTTGGTGAAATGAGTAGCAATGGGCATAAACATCCTTTTTAGGTCATAAGATAAATCAAAAAAAAAAATTCAAATAAAATCAAAAAAAATTAAAAATAAAATAATTATCAAACGGGTTTTTAATTAATTCGGATGCGTGTGAAAAATTTTTTATAAAAAGTAGCTATACATATATGCGCATAGCATTTTAAATATTACCGTTTACTGCAAGATCATGGCATATACTACTAAAACACGTATTATATATACTATAATTTGATTGGTGGGTTATTGTATTTACGTCACGTGACATTTTCAAATCCGATATCCTCTCAAAATCGATACAAAACCTATCCACCATACTTACCAGTTTTGGGAGGACTGACAGTATAATTAGTTTGACTATTAGTATATATCTGTTAAATCAAAGTTTATATATGTAGGTATATTTTATTACCTAGGTTTGTATTTTAATTTGTAATTATAGTTATACAAAATATAATCAGTTTTATAGTAAAAGATTAATAAATATAAAAGAAAAAGAATTAGTAAGTTTGACAGCTCTTTTTCCAAATTATTAGTAATAATAAAACAAATCAGTTGAAATATTATTAGTACAAAAAAAAAAAATCAAGTAATATAATATATAAGAAAAGAGTTATTAGTGGAAGTATTAACAAAAAACGAATTCATTTTTTGTTAATTTATATTAACAAAAAACAAATAAATATTATCTGCTGTATTAGTAATTAGAATCTAAGAATTCTTTACATAATAAACTCGTTTTAGTGAGATCAAACCTACTTGTTAAACAATATAGTAGTTATTATCATAACTAACTCTTGTAAACTATATAACTATATATTACATAAATATTTAATATATTTTCAGTATACATATTCATTGTTTATTTAAAAAAATAATGAGGTAAAAACAATTAATGTTAATACATTTCTGGTGTATTTTATTATTAGGTTAGTACACAACAAAACTATACTCTAAATATACGTATGTAAAATTATATAAAATCTTTAGTTAAAATAAATATTGTATCTTATCTCTTAGATTGTAGAGGGATGCAGGCAAATTTGCCTGCATAATTGCCTAAATATAGTAATGATTTACATTTTTAAAGAT
>CAJVPM010001499.1:0-11875 GCA_910592325.1 Scutellospora calospora | reverse complement strand
CAATCGACCATCTGTTAGTTCTACACTATGCTGCTATACCTGCAACTCACCTATGAGTTACCTATTTAAACACTCTGTTCAACTAACCTATTCCCATTACAAACCAACGTCACTGTAATACCTAATTGCATTTGCTAGCTAGCTCATTACGAATCCATTTCTTGACACTAGCTTAGGTCCTCGCAGAATACATATTGCTTATTATATTGTGAACATGCAGAGCTCCAGTTAACCTTGAAGCAAATCTACTAGAGCAGCCTGTGCTCATTTCATGAACTCACCTAGCTTAGACCTTTGTAGATGTTCATACAACCTCAGTGTCTTCTGTGGCTCTCTACCAGTTTTCTGTGTCTATCTTCTCAGATGTTTTATGAGGCAGATCCTCCCAATCCAGTTAGCTGCCAAGCCAGGTTGGTGTTACTAATCCTCCCTGTAGAACAGATTTATGTACACCTGACTCAATCTACATTTTTGATAATAGTTTCCTTTCTAGATTAAGCATTAGCTGGTATGACTATCGAAAGCTGTACTACTTCACCAACTCAGAATTTCTACTATACAGGTCCTCTGCCCATAGATCATTCATATGCGCATATCATTCTGTGATTAACTACTGCCACACTAATGTTTTTTTCCTATCAAGATTTATTCATGTGTGCATATCATCCTGTAATTAACTACTACTACACTACTAATATCTAATTGACTTGGTGCAACTTAACTTATAGAGTTACAACTCTAGAAACGAACAGAGTTTACTGTAAGTTGGGTACAAAGGTCTGGGTAATTATTCAAATTCGTCGACAGTAGGATTTGAACCCCAGACCTCTTGCATAGTGGTCTGGCAATCTAACCACTATACTAAGATCGCCAGACCATATCCATTACAAGTTTAATTTGTTGTAAAAGATAGTTAATTCATTTAAATAGTATGACAATAGTATTTTTTTGATTTATTCTGTTTACAAGTAACCAATTCTTCGACAAAGTAAACAAACTTTACTCAAAATGTAATATCAATAAGTTCATTAAAAATTAAAAACCAAGGTTGTTACTAAAAAGAGAGAAACGAGAGCTATAAATAAAATAATAAAAAAATTAATACAAAAATTTTATGTAATTAACTTCGTAAGTCATATCATACAGTGAGCATCAAAAATAATGTCTGATTTACAAATCAACACACATGGACAAATAAATAGGCTGTGTTTGCTCCATTCTACCATTTTTTGGAGGGCAATTTTTTTTTTATTTTGCTTCTTGGACTTCGAAAAACCAACCTAATAAAAAAAAAATTTTTTTTTTTTATAAAATATGCTGCGTACCCAAATAACTGAAAAAGACAAAGGAATGATCCTTGCTTATATCAATGATATAAGTGCTGAGCAAGTTGCCTATAAAATTGGCCGTAACCTAACAACAGTACAAAGGTTTTTAAAGAAGTACAAGAAGACCAAAAAAATCGAAAATTTACTATAATCCAGATGTTTCCCCACTTTCAATAAGAGAGAAAAGACTGCCTTATTAAAAAAGGCTATGAAGGAAAAGCATGAGCTATTATGTAACATTGTCAATAAGTTAGGCCTTCAATGCAGTACGTCAACTGCAGCTAAAACTCTTCATAGCTTTGGGGTTCAGTCCTGAGTTGCTGTAAAGAAGCCATTTTTGTCTGCTGATAATATAAATGGATACAAAGAATGATATGATATATATAAAAAAAAAAATATTTATAAGTGGCAGCAAGTTATTTTTTCTGACAAAATGAGTATAGAAGTCAGCAAACAATCCTGTCAAGTTAGAGTGTGGCATCATACAGATGAAAAATATAAACATGAATGTTTGTTGCTGAATTTTAAGAGTAGAAGGGTTTCAGTAATGGTGTAAAGATGTTTTGTTAGGGAGGTTAAAGGTCCTTTGATTTTTTTTGATGATTATTTAAAACCTAAGCAAAGAATTAACAAAATAATCTATACTAAGGTCTTGGAAGACCATCTCCTGCCATTTATTGCTTCTGCAAGTTTATTAATAGGTTCAAATATCATATTTTAACAAGACAATTGTCCTATTCATAAGGTTACAGATTGGCTTGAAACTAATAACATCAAATATATCAAGTGGCCATCAAGATTACCAGATCTAAACCCCATAGAAAACATCTGGAAGGTCCTAAAAGACAATATACAAAGTCGTGAAGACTTTCCAAGAGATAAGGATCAGCTTAAATCAGCCTTAAAAGAGGCGTGGGCAAATCTTGATACGTCGATTCTTCGGGCGGTTGTAGAATCAATGCCCCGAAGAATCGACGCAGTAGCAAATGTATCTGGTCATTCGACCAAATATTAGTTAAATAAAAAAAAAAAAAATTCATTTATATAAAGTAAAAATAAAATAAATCAATAATTTTTATTTTGTTAAAAAATCGGGCGTTACTTTTGCCACCCACTGTACCTTCGTTAGTTATTATATTGATAATAAAGAAAATATTCGCAGAAGTTAATTTTCCGAAATTATTAAAAAACCTATAAAAAATCCTCACATAATAATAGTTTGATTTTATTATTTTGATTATCACATTGAACACCCTAATTACATGTCCTCTGACTGTTAGGGTGTTTCGATCCTATTTGTTGAGGCTATTCGGACTTGATTAGTAAATTCGAATTCAATCAAATTTTATTTATGTTGTATATCTTACAGTTGTTCTCATAAATTCAAGGACAACTTAGAAAAATTGATGCCGATTTCGGTAAAGCGAAGCGATTTTCAAATATAATCGAATTTAATTTTTTTTTTTTTTTTTAATGTGTTTAGGATCATGACAACTTTACATTTGTATTGAGTGAGTTAGTGTCTATCAATTATTATAATAACGGATCTATTCGTTTAAAATTATTGCGCTTTGCAAAAAGATGTGAACACTGCAGATCATTTTGTCATGTGAGAATCGGAGATTTTGCGATTTCAAAGAATCTTAAAGATTTTTTAAATATATGTACTTTAATGTAATATTTCTAATTAATATGATACGTAATTATATTATTTAGTATAGATTCTTAAATTTGAATAATCTCAATGATTCTCCGCCATCATCATCACAAAAATCTCATGTTCACATCTTTTTGCAAAGCGCAATAAAGAATAAGGATATCCACATTAAAGATGCTTGACGAAACTATTTTTAAAATTGACGAAAGATTTCGCCTTGACGATTGACGAAACCCTTGACGATTGACGAAACCCTTGACGATTGACGAAACCCTTGACGAATGGCGAAATCCTTGATGAATCTATTCGACCAATGAAAAATAAAAATACAGTTAACTATCTTTCATCGAATTTTTTATAATTACTCCGAATCTTAAATTTTTTTTTTTTTTTTTGCAAATTATCGTTATTTCTTTATAAGGTTTCACAGGTTCATATGGACGCAGAAGTTTTTAATTGATGATAAACCTTTTTCTTCTAAAGGTTCTTGGACGGGGTCTTTTTTTAATCGCTGATATATATTAACATTTTAGCGTAATACTGGTATGTACATAAATATGAAAAGTAAAGCCCTGTTTAGGAGCTTTTCACCCATCCGATATGAAAGGTTGACTATACAAAAAATTGACAAGCTCATCAAAAGTTAATTTTTAGTTTACATTACGTGAAATCTAATACCAATAATTTTTTTGGTATCGGTCGTCAGTCCCGTTGGATGCTTCCGGGTGAATGACGCCTTCATTGGGAATGTCGGATATGCATCAAAAGAAAAAAAATTTAAAAAAAAATGAAAATTTTGTAGAATATGATGAATGCAAACAAAAATATTAACTTCACGTGCACAAGTATTTCCATTATAAAAAAATAATTGTTCTATGATTCATAAGTCGTTATAGGTTTCCGTCTTAGGTTTCGTCATCAGAAATTGTTTGACGAAAGGTTTCGTCATTTAATCCGCTAATTGTCGAATCTATCCGAATTGGTCGGATTACGGATCAAAGCAATCTACAAACATAGTAGTGAGGATTTTTTGTCGATCGGGTCAAATATATAAAATTCAAACGAATAGAACATCCGAACTACTAAATATACGCTGAATAATTAATTAGGTTTTAGTAATTCTGTTTTAAATTATAAGAAAAAAAAAGGGCTCTATTACTTTTAAGAGAATACCAAGAGAAGTTTACTAGCGTATTTTTAGTAGTTCAAACGTTCTATTCGTTTGAATTTTATATATTTGACCCTATCACTATTAAAATGATCGACAAAAAATCTGGATTTACTATGATCGTTATACTATGTTTGTGGATCATAAGATAGTAAAAACTGTTGTTAATTGAAACTACTAATCGATTTGAAAAATTTAGAACAATTAGGAACGTTACTGCTATCCACCTAGTATTGTATGCAAACAGAAACTAAGATGCCGTAAAAATAAACAATGTGTTTCTTGTTTGAAATCCAAAATCCACGTACATTATTTTCTTAAAAATTGATATAGTTGATCGGCAATCCGGATAACTGTTTGAAATCCGTATTTTTGTGTATCACCCGTAATATCACAATTAAAAATACAGTATACGTAACTATAGTGAGAAAGACTATATCTTGTTTCAACCTTTGTAAAAATCAGTGTCATGAACATGAAATAATTGTGGTAGGGTAAATAATGTTCAGTAGTTCCCATGCCGACAAAGAATACGGTAAGGCTTTCAATTATGAGTAAAAGGCTCTTTATTTTCCCAAAAAGGATTCGTAATGTTTCGAATGTGAATCTAAACATAGACCACCTACGTAATATCGAACAAGAAACTCTCAAAATAGTCATGTAGAAAATGCAGTGTTACGGTCCAATACCGAGGTATTCAGTATCAGGTATGTACTGTACCGGTAAGTATGTAGGTACGTACAGTACCTACCTACGTACCTATGTTGAATATCCGTTTTACCAGGTAATTACATGAAAAACGTTGCTCAAATGTCGTAAGTGTCTTTTTCGGTTATCTCATGTTACACAATCTCCTTAAGGTACATATCAATTCAAAGAAATATATAAATATTTTAAAACACTACAATAAACATAAGCTTCAAACAGGAATTTCATCTAATTTATATATTCATACAAACCAGTTTGAGTACTCTTCATGAATATTATAGAAAGATAATTCGGAAATTTTTGGACAATTTTCGGTTCACAAAAAAAAAAAATAAAATAAACGGTCATGAATATCACTATATGAAATGAGATCATTGTAAAATTTTTATAATGATGACGATAAGATAATTTTTTTTAACTTGCGTACCGGTACGTGCATATATACGTACGCATATACCAGATACTTACGCACGCATATACCAGATACGTACATGCGTACAAGAATTTTTTGTAAAAGAAAGTTGCATTGACTTCTTTTTATGGGACATCACGAATACAAAATTAGTTACGAGCGTCATATTTTTATTAATCTATAATGTAATACGTTTTAATGCAAGTTTATATGCATTAAATATTAATTGTTTGAGCTAAAGTTATTAAAGTTGAACTTTATGCAAGGGAATCATTATTTATACGATATGTTTATTAACAAAGAAAACTTCTAATTTAGTTGACCACCGAAGTTTACACTAGTGCAATATTGATTTAAAATTTCATGTTTATTTTAATATCGATATCATTTATTAATATTACAATTTTATTATTTGTGCATTTATTTATTACAAAAATAAAAATTTACGACCTATCTAGTTAAATATAATTTGAAATTTACCTGTACATTGCCGAAACATCCAGTATTTGTATTTATAATTTCTCAAGGACCCGGATTTTTACTAAACACTGCTGGTAAGACACACTTCGGGAATTATCAAAGTCTTTTCTAATACAATTCTAAAAAATTTCTAATATAAAACTTTTATACTGTTACAAACAAAAAAGAATTATATTGCGTTCATTGGTTTACAATAGTTTACAATAACGTTTTAATTCATATCTCCAAAATAGAAAACTAATGTAACTTTAAGGACCACGTTAGGTCATCTAATGCACTTAATGTGTACATGACACTGTGGAGCGGTTTCACACGAAAGTTAAACATTTATATACTACTTTAATTAACACTAAACTTTTATTGCCCAACATTACCTTTTAGTTCTGTTGGATATTATGTTAAATTCCTCTTTCTAATTCTTCTTATGTCGTAAAACACCAAATCTTTCGCATATTGCATTGCACTGTAAAAAATTTTCACTCTCTTATCATTTCATTCTTCTCTTTACTCATATTATTATATAGTTAAACAATTAATAAAAATAATATAAAAAAAATAAAAATAAAATAAAAAAATAAAAAAATAAAGCATAATGACTCAAAGACGTCCATCGAACGCGTATCCTTGGTTTCAAAGAAAACTTCGTGTTACTAATCCGTTTCCAAGATTTGGTCATTCTACTAGCGATGTCGCAGTTAATAATGAATTATTTATCTTTGGTGGAAATTTTCAAGGTCAAGCAACAAATGAAGTTTTTGTAATCGAAACAAGTAAGCTTAATAATTTTGAATTGAATTAATTGAACTAATTTTATATATTTTGTCATTAATTTCATTTATTAATGTTTTCCTTTTATTTTTCTAAAGGCACGTTGAATGTGCTAAACTTTGTTACTTCAGGTGATGTACCTCCTCCACGAACAGGTCACACTCATGTTAATATGGGATCAAATATGATCGGTAAATATCAATTCTTATCCCTAACTAATATATATCAACTTGTGAAATAATCATAATTATGTTATTTTTTAGTATTTGGTGGATTAATAAAAGATACTAAAACACTCGAACAAAAAAGCGGATGATAATGTTTATGTACTTAACACAGGTAACAATAAATGGTTCAATAAATTTGGCGTTCGTTACTTATAGTTAGTTAATTACAATATATAATTATTAAATATAATTATAAAATTATTTACATATAATTAGAAACAAAAAAGTGGAGTCAACTTTCGGTTCAAGGACCATTACCGTCCGGAAGGCATGGTCATTCTGTCACTATGATTGGAACAAAGATGTATATTTACGGTGGTCAATCAGAAGATCGTTATTTAAATGATTTTATTGTTTTTGACATGGAAAAATGTAAGAATTTATTTTATTTGAAAAGTCTTTTTAGTCGTATGCTTCATTCAATCATTCATTTAATATTTATATTAATATTTCTATAAAATTGTGATTTTTAAAAGATAATTCTTCAAGTGCAAGCTGGGAATTTATTGTACCAAAAGGTTTAACTCCACCTGGAAGAACTGCTCACATAACTTGCGCATATGGAGATAAAATTTACATGTACATAAGTTCTTGATCTTTTTTTTTTTTTTTTTTTACAATTTCGTTGCTCAATTTACACAACATATATTTAAAAATTGTTAGGTTCGGTGGTATGGATGATGAAAGGTGCTACAACGACATGTGGTGTTACGATATACATGACAACACGTGGACACAATTGAGTTGTGTTGGATTCATTCCTTATCCACGCAAATATCATAGTGCAACAATCGTCGATGGAATTATATATGTATTTGGTGGCGTAAATTCAGAAGGTCAAGAAACCAATGATTTAACCTCCTTTCAAATAAGTACTCAAAGATGGTTTATGTTTCAAAATATGGGCCCTTCACCAAGCCCTCGGTATTTACACACAATGAGTGCGACAAATGAAAAAATTTTTGTTTTTGGTGGTGATTCGAAAAAATCGTTAAAATCTGATGAGGATTGGATAATTCACGTTTTAGATACATGTGATGTATTGTTCTTTTATTATTTGTTTATAGTTGATGATATCATTTTTATAATAACGATAACGATAAGAACAGGTGAAACCCGAGATAATTCTGGTTAAACCTTATGCACATTATGTTTTATGCATATTAACACAAATTTACGCAGATCACTAATTTCAAATCCGTGATAAAATTCGGCAGTCACATGATTTACAAACAATTAGTATTAGAATTTTTTTTTTTTTACTTATATAAAATTATGTGACTGCCTAATGTTTATAACGATGTTAGTTTTTTATTCACGGATTCATCCACATATCATTATAAACCAGAATTACGGGTTTCAACCTATTCTTTTATATTTCAACATGCATGAATACTAAATTCTTACCTTTATCGTTATACAGCCAGGATAAAATATCCTAATAAAGAACAGCAAATGTCATCTCAACAACAAATTCCTCAACAACAAATTCCTCAACAGCAATTTCCTCAACAACAAATTCCTCAACAACAAATTCCTCAACAGCAAATACCTCCGCAACAAACAATGTCTTCATTCTCGACTCCTTTATCATCTCCTGTAACCCCTCAAACATTTTTGCAGAGAACTCAACAAATGTCTCCTCAACAAATGTCGCCTCAACAAATGTCTCCTCAACAAATGTCTCCACAACAAGAGTTCATTCCACATTCCGGATTTACTTCGCCTCAGTTACAGACAATGGATCCCTTAGAGATTGATAACTCTCGCCCAATAAAAGTTTTACAAAATATGCGTCAAGGTTCAATTCCTAGAACGCAAAATCCTGATAACAGAGGTCCTCCTTTGGAACATGTAATTCATATGGAACGACAACAATCAAATTCTAGTGTGGATAGTTTTCAAAGACAAACTCCTCCAATTATTTCTCGTCAGCCTCTAACAAATCTAGAACATCAACGCAACAATTCTAATTCTTCTCCAAGATCATTTCAAAGAAAGAGAATTAGTACTGATGGTACTTATTATCCTGTAACCCCCGCAATAATGAGGTTACAATCTCAACATAGTTTAGAGAATATACATGAGAATAATAATGTTAGACAACAAATTAATATGGAAATTCTTGGTAATAATAATAATAATAATAATGGTGCTTTAACTCAAATTCAAAATGCTACTATATACACTGGAAGTCCCGAAATTCTTTCACCAAATGGTTTTAGGTATCCACGTCCTGCTCCAAAACCACCAACAGGATATATTATGCAACCTCATTTATTTGGAAATTCATCAGGAATATTTCAAAATACAATTTATCAAAATCAATATTATCCTAATACAAATTCTTATATTGAAAGTAATATATCATCACCAACTATACCAACAGAAGGTTATACTAGAATATCTGATACAGTTGATCATTCATCATCAAATTTAATGAATATAGAATATAATGAATTTATGAAAGAACTTGAACAAAGAGATAATATAATTCAAATTATGTCAAAACGTGAAATTTGGTTAAAAACTGAACTTTCTTTAGCTAAAAAAATTGGTTATACTATAGATAATATTGAATTAGATAATGATTATGATTCTTTAAAAATTGATTTAAATCAATTATTAGATAATACTGATCAAAATTCGGAAAAATTTTCTTTATTATTAAATATTATAAAGATTAAACAAGAATTAACAAAATCAAAGGTAATATATATATATATATATTATATTCTATATACTAATATATAATCGATATGATTTAAATTATATTTATTTATTTATATTTTATATATAATTTAGGCAACCATAATAAATCAAGCTCAAATAGCATCACAAAAAATTACCGATTCAGAAAGAATAAGAACAGCAGCATTACAAGAAGCAGCATATTTTAAAGCAAAACTTTCAGCTTTAAAAAATCAATCAAAATCAGATTTAATTATATTAGAAACAGAAAGATCAGAAGAATTAGAAAAAACGTTTAACAAATGCATTAAATGAAAAAGAAATTTTACAAATAAAATTTTTAAAAATTCAACAAGATTTAATTAATGAAAAATCTTGTAAAGAATCATCTGAAGAACTTTCAAAATCAGCTTTTAAAAGAGCTGAAGAAGCTGAAAATTCTCATGCAAAATCTTTAATTGAATTAGCTTCTTTACATAAAAGAGCTACATTAGCTGAATCTGAATTAAGAGAAATTAAAAATCAATTATTAAATTCTAATATAGAATTAAAAAAATTTCAAAATTTAAATGATAAATCACAATTACAAATTAATTCATTACAACAATCTATTGATAATCTTAAAATTACTCTTGAAAAATCTAATAGTGCTATGATAACAGCAAGTGAACGTGCAACAGAATCTGAAACTTTATGGAAACAAGCTCAACAAGATATTACAAATTTAGAAAAAGAATCTGCAGGTCTTAGATCTCAATTAGATGTTAGAATGAGAGATTTAAGTCGTTCAGCTGCTAAATCTGATGAATTAGAAAAAATGTTAGAAAGAGAACGTAAAGAAAATTCTGCTATTAGAGAAATGATGAATGATGGTGTAAATAAATTATTAAATAATTCTTTATTAGATGATAATTCTATAAAATCTTCAAATGATAATTCAAATTTAATACAACTTGAACAAGAAATTATTGTATTAAAAAATATTAATGAAGAATCTCAAAAATCTGCTAATGAAGCTACTAATTCTTTAGTAGACGCTAAAGTTAAAATTATGCAAATGGAATCAATTATAATGAAATCAAGAGTTGAAAATACTTCTTTACAAAGACAACTTGCTGAAATTTCTGATGAAGTTATAAGAATAAAAGGAAAATTAACTGAAAAAGAAAGAATTTTAGAAGAAAAATCTCGTATACTTGAAGATACTGAAGTTAAACTTGGAATGATGAGAGATGTAATGTCTGAACGTGGAATTTTAGATGATGGTAGTGGAAATTCTAGTGTTGATAGAATTAAAGAATTGGTAGCTCAATGTCAAAAATTAGAAGCTATGCATGCAAATGATCAAAATGATCTTAAATCATCTATAAAGAAATATCAAGAAGCTTTGAAAAAAGTTCAAGAAGCTGAAAATAAATCAAAAACACTCGAAGAAGAACTTGATCAAACAATTAAAAATTCTGGTAAACAAGTTACTGAAGCTAACGAAAAAATTGGCAAAAGTTGAAAATGATTATAATACTGCCATGCATTATGTTCAAGGAACTGAAAAAATGTTGAGACGTTTAAAAGATGAATTACAAAAGAGTAAAACTGAAGGAATGAAATATAAAACACAACTTGAGTCTTTACAAAAACGTAATGAAGAGTTGGAAGAAAAATTACAAGATGTACAGAATCGAACATCTGTAAGCATCGGTGCTAGAGAATCCAAAATTCATGAATTTGCGAATAAACAACTTGAACTTCAAAGAGAAGATTTTAAAAAGGAAATATCTGAGATTCAAGAAAAGTTGGATCAATCTCTAGAAGAAAAGAAAGCGCTTGAAATTAAATATAAACAAAACAAAGAAGAGTATGATGAAATTTTATCATTGAATGACATGTTAAATCAACAATTGGATGATGCGTTGAGAAATTTAAATAATCAAGGATGGACTAAACAAAAGGAAATTTTGGAGGATCAGAATAAGGAATTAGAGCGCAAACTCCTTGATTCAGAAAATAGAATTACTATTTTATTAGATCAAATGGAAAATATAAAAGATGATAAAGATATAAAAAGTCCAAGAGATTCTAATTTGATAAATGCTTTGACTGATGAATTAGATGAACTTAAATCACATTGGAAAGTTGAGAATAAGGAGAGCATCGATTCTAGGTGGAGTCAATTACCAAATGAAAAAATAAATATTGTTACTCCTTCAACGATGGATGAGTATGAAAACATGATAGATAATTTAGAAAAAGCTGCTATTAATAGGAATACTAATTAAAAACAAAACAAAAAAATATATATATTCTTTTTTTTTAATTTCTCCTTGACAATAAAAGCAATTAGTCTAATTTATCTGCTGGATTCGGAAATCATAATCATTAATCTTGGAATTATTTTTTTATTTATTTTAATTTTTTTTTTAGTTGTATTTGGTGCGA
>CAJVPM010001498.1:0-11881 GCA_910592325.1 Scutellospora calospora | reverse complement strand
AATAAATAAAAACTATAACAAATATACTATAAAAATACTAAATCAAATAATAAAACTAAAAATAAAATAAAAAAAAAATAAAGAAATAGAAAATTATAGGCATAACAGTACTATATAATTTTTATTTTGATACAATACTCTTTTGTTGCAACTTTTTTTCTTTCTTTTTGTTTGTATATATCAAAACTACGATGGTCTTTTTTTCTTTACTTTTTTCATCTGTTTTTGATATTTTTTCTTTTTTTTTTCATATAAATTTTTAGTTACTCTTATCTTTTTGTTCTTCTCCTTTTTTCTTTATCTCCTATATTGCTCCTTCATAGAACTATATTTTTTCTTTATTCTGCTAGAATATAGGTAGAAAAAGTTTTTAAGAAAAGACTAAGTAGTCTTGATATAGGCTAGTAGTAGTCCTCCTGAGATTAGAAAACTAGTAAGCTATCATATAGTCTAACATTTTTTATAAGAGAAATTGTTACTGTAACAAAATGTACTTAGGCACCTTAAAGGCAGCTGAGTGAGTTTAGATCAGTACCTAGGAGGGTAATTTAGTATAATTTTTTTTTATAGTATCTTATCATATAGCTTCTTGTTAAGCTTTCCTTAATAAAATAATAGGCAAGATCGCCTAAGTTTTAAAAAAAAAAAAATAGAATATATGAGTAGAGAACCTGCATAGTAAAAATTCTGAGTTAGTAAAGTAATATAGCTTTTTGATAGGACTATAGTAGTTAAAATCTAATTCAAAAAAAAAACTCAATCTAATAAAGGTAGAAGGTTTTAAGATCTTTAGACAAAAAGTAACTAAGACTAACTAGATATTAAAAAAAACTAGATCAACTAACTAGTGAAAAACTATAGTAAAATCTAAAGTTGTACAAATATCTACAAAGGTCTAAGCTAGATAAATCTGTAAAATAAATATAGACTACTCTAATAGGTTTGCTTCAAAGTTAACTAATTCTGCAATATCAATAATATATTAGATATAATATATCTTGAAAAGATCTAAGCTATTTTAGATAAATAGATTTGTAATAAGCTAGCTAGTAAAGTAGTTAGATATTGTAATAATATTAGATTAGATCTGTATAGATTAATGAACAGAGTGTTTAAATAAGTAACTTACAGACAGGTTATAGGTATGATAGCATAGTGTAGAACCAATTAGATAGTCTAATGTCTAAATAATAAACTACTTAAAATAAACAATAACTAAAGTTATATATGTAGCTTATTGTATACTCTTTATGTAATTACAAATAGTAAAGATTATTAATGTATAATCTTTTTTGCAATACTAATAAAATTCTTTTAGCAATATAAATTATCTTTAACAACAAAAAGAAATAATTTAATACTAAAAACACAAAAAAGAAATATAATAAAAAAGTATAACAAGTAATTATGAAAGCAAATACTGTACAAGCAAAAAGAAAGAAAACATAATAAGCAAGAGAAAAAGAATACTTAACATTAAAATAAAAAAAGAAGTATAATTATATTAGAGAATATAATGAAAAAAAATACAATAAAAAGTAGATATAAATTAGTATTAATAATACAAAAAACAACTTAATATAATGAAACAAGAAGAATACAACAAAAGAATATAATAAAACAAGTAGTAAAAAAAATATACAAGTATAATTGTAATTAGAGAAAATCAGTATTAGTAATATAAACAATACAACCTTAATAAAGTAGAATTTAAATAAGTTCTATTACTAATGATCGAATATGTCTGATTAAATGTATAATGCGTAACTATAAATTACGTGAGGATGGTGATTATTATTACTAGTTATTTTAATAATTATTCTTTATTAGTAGTTAAAAATTGTCAATTAAATTTATTAAAAAAGTATATTATATAATTGAATACTGTTATATAATTTAATTCTCTTAATTATTAGAAGTTTAAGTAACTAAAAACCATTTTTTAAACAGAAACTGGACTTAAAACATTAATAAACTTATATTTCAAAACGTGTAAAGTTTAATCTAAATTATAAATTTAATCTAGATCTAAAATTTAATACAATATACAGTACTTATTAATTAATTTAAATTACTTTTTTTTATTTAAAACTATTAAAATTACTAATAATAAATTTATATTACAAAATAATCACAATAAATCTCTATACTTTTCTATACTTCTTTAAATAATAGTTTATATTTTTTAATTACAAAATTTAAAAATAAGTAATAATATAAAATAACAAAATATACTAATATTAAATAATAACATAAAATATAAAATTTAATATTATTTTACTTACTAGTTTTTATATATTATTTTGAGTTTTAAAAATATCCCAAGCATCGTTTAAAACTGAAAACACACCATTTGCTATAAGTCTTTGTTCAATTGTAGTAGAACTATCAAGCTATATAAAAATTAAATAACATTATAATTAATTTAATTTGATATAAGTTTTAATAATAATTATAAACTAACCTTATCTGGGTGAACTTTTCCAATAGCTTTCATATACTTAATCTTGACTTGAGCAGGAGTTACTAATTCATGTAATCCTATAGTTTTCCAGCCTAATCCTTCCCAAAGCACTATATCTAAACTACTAATCAATGCTCTAATATTTGTTTCTTTTCCTCCCACCCATTGCATTATTTTTTGATCAACCTGATCTTTACATCTCAATTTTTCTGCATCTTCAAATTCTTGTTGACGTGTTTGGTTACGTAATTTTACTACAGCTGGATTATTTGGATCAATAATGGTTTCAGTTGTTAGAATCGATGTTGCTGGCTTTACCATAGTTGGATCAATAAAGCCGAATTCATTAAGTGGTGCAACAAAAGTATTTAACGGCATTTGATACGTTGATATGTTTGCAGATGTTTGTGTACTAGAGAACGTAAAGTTATCATCAAATCCATAAGAATTTGAACCATTTTGTACCGGTTTAATATCACTCGATGACATATTAATAGCTTGTTGACAACGCCTCAAACCATCGCTAACTTTTTTATTACTATTTGGATCAACATTCATTAATTTTTGATAATCATCTTTTGCTTTGTCATACTTTTCCATCGATTCATAAGCAGAAGCACGACGAAGAAGTGCTTTAGTGTATTGAGTCTTTAAGTCTATACTAACACCTGGTGGTGGCGGTAATGTATAATCATCAATTAATTGGAGTGCCAAAGTACAATCTTCTGCACATCCACGTTGATCACCATTCTTGAGCTTTGCAGTCGCTCTATTATTATAAAGTACAGCAAGCTGTATATGTTTTGAAGGTAAACAATCAATCGCGAGGGAATAAAATTTTTCGGCTTCTCCAAATTGACCAAGTTTGAATGTTTCATTCCCTTTTGCTTTGTGAAATTCCGAATTACGCATTTGTTCTTGAGACACATGAACTGTTGGTCTAGGTGCTTTAACAATTTTAGGAGGAGAGGGTTCTCCAACTATTGTTGGAGTTGAATTCGTATGGGGACGTCGTCGGGCAGGTGATATGTACGATGAATTATTAAAGTCGATATTTGGCTTTGTAAATCGCGGAGGAACTGCAGGTTTTGGTGGCTTCGGCGATTTTTTTGAATCAACGAGGTCGTAATTAGACATGCGATTACCTTCATCACTCCTTTTAAAATTTGATGATACTGGAACAAAATTATCAATAACTGGTTGGTCCTCATCACTACTACTGTCGTCGTCATAACTATCATGAAATTTTTCTAATCGGCCATATTTATCACCATGCCTACTGCCAAACCTATTTAAATTTACAGCATCAAGATTTTCACTACTGGTATTATCACAACTACTGGCAATTTTTTGCAATCCCCCACGCTTATCACTAGACTTTCCACCAAGTTTGCCATTAGAATCACCATATTTTTCGCTTGAATAATCATCAGATTCTTGAAACTCATTATCTTGCATCCACCTTGGCCTTCTTGCACTATCTTCTTCTAATTCATGTTGTAATTGAAGTTCTACAAGTGCTTTGTTTACTTTATCTTTTGACTGTTTATACAATTCACTCGCTTTCTTTAATGCACTTAACCCAAATTCACTTGCTGTGCTAATAAGCTTTTCTTTTGATTGATAAAAGTTTGAGGAGGTTGAAGAAGAAGATCGATCACTACTTTCACCATCTGAAGCATTCCTTCCGTAAATATTACGTTTTGGTACACTAAAAGGACTACTCTTAGATGAGTAACGTCCATGAGGCGAAAAGCCTGGCTCACTATCATCATCTCCATCATCATCCCGGCGTGGAAAACTCAATGTAGAGCTAGATCTTCGTCTACCTAAATCTTGTTTAGTCTTAAAAGTATCTCGTTTATCAGCTTGTCTTTTACGAAGTTGATCTTCCGCTTCACGTTGTTGAAAAAGAATTTCAATAGCAGATTGAACATCTTCTTTACCATCGGTTGCGGCAAGTGCAGTATCTGCTTCAGCAGCAGAAAACCCCATTTCAACTATTTGAGCAATTAAATGATCTTTTGAATCATCATTAGGAATTTTGTTAACATTTAGATCTTGAAAATTAGATTCCGAAATAATGTTTTTATTTTTCATAATAGGTTTAGCTTGTATGCTTAAAGGATCTATTTTATCTTCATCAACTTTTGTTGGTGAAACTGAAGATGGTGGTTTATCAAAAATGCCAAAATCAAGTAAATCATCTGTAGTTGAGGAAAACTTCTAAATGGAATAAACAATTTAAAAATTTAAAAATTAAATTTTTAATAAGAATAATAAAAATAAAATACCGTATTGACTTCTTTGGAGGTAGTTGTATTATTAGACAAGAAATTTGTATCCCATTTATTTATATTATTTCCAGCTGGTATTGATCGTGTTAAAGGGGTCTTATCCTTTCTAAAAATCAAAGGAAAAAAAAATAAAAAAAAAATCAGCGACAACATTATAATATAATGACATACTTAATAAAAGTGAACTTACAACGGATTATTTTGAGCCGTTTCAAAACTTCCAAATTCGCTTGATGAAGTCGTCAATATATCATCAAATAAATCACCTGATAACTGTGGTAAAGGTGAAGAAGAACCAGAACCCTTTTTTTCTAATGAATCCCAAAAATTTGTTTGATCATAATGTTTCGTAATTCTTTGATGCTCCTCTTGAGCTTTACGACGTTGTTCTTGCTCTTGTAATTTAAGTTGTTCGAGTAAGGACAAATTGGTAGATTTTTTATTAAAAGAGAGTAAATTATCGAATGCTTCAGTATTATTTTTTGCAGGAGATAATTTTGGTGATTCAGCAGGAGAATTACTTAAAGGAGATCTATTTAGAGTAGAATTGGTCGATGGAATATTTAATTCAGGAGCCAAAAATATGGGAGTAGTTGATGAATTAGAATCATCTTTATTAAATCTATTAAATACGGGTAAATTTGCATTGTTTGCCTGGGAACGAAAGATATTTTGGTTAGATGGGCTAGGCTTAGCAGCAATTTTGTTTCTCAAGGGTATGCTTGTCGAAGATTTTGTTGCTGGAATTATGGTTGAATCTCCACGCATTGCGTTTAATGGAGTATTATTATTTTTCTGAGTCGGAGGTTTGGTTGCATTCGAACCCCAAATCAAATTATCAAGATCATCCATTTTTAAAATTTTAAAACTAGCCTGGATCAAAATAAAAATAAATTTTATTACTAATGTAAAATATGTTTTGATTTTGTTATATTAAAATTTGAAATGTTTTTCCTACCTATTAAGAAAATGAATAGAATAGATGAGAAAAAAAAATTTCGATCGAAATTTATGTAATAAAAATTAAAATAAATGGACGATTAACCTGCTCTATCCTAGTTAAAGCTTAGGAGAAAACTGATTGTCAAAAAGAGTGACCAAAGCACTCAACTTGTGCTTGTGGCTATGAAATACGAATTTTCGTAATCCACTTCTGCACTTTGCCACAATCTTTTAAACGCGGTTAAGTTTAATTGGTTAGCATTAAATGTGATCGGAGAGTTGCAGCAAGAATTCTGATTGGCCCAAAGTAAAATTAACGTTAATTTATTGCTACCGCTACAGGAAAGAGGATTTATTACAGAAATGGTATAGATTACAAAACTTGCGCAAAACCAAATCGTTCAGTCTCTATAATTATAGAGCTTCGAATCAATTTTTTAAATTCAAAAATCAATAACGTTTGACCACTTTATATAATATTGGCATTTAAGATACATCAACTTCGACCGAGAATTGTAAAAATACGTGATCTACAAAGAGATTATCCTCTAGAAACTGTCTCTTTCTTGATCGACTTAAGATACATCCTTAACGGTCCACTTACTAGCCTTTTGAAAGATCCTAGTAAGTAACGCCTCCCCCAGCAGTGTTGTTATTGGACATGTTTAATTGGACCGGCTAATTGGACATGGCTGATTGAACATAAGTTCAAATTAATCTTGTACATATGCCATTAAGACTAAGGCTAATTAAAAAATATTGGACTTAAGGCTAGTAACAACACTGTCCCCCAGTGTTAAAAAATGAAGTCGTAACTCCACCAATAATATTGGTAGACACCGCGAGGTGTAGACCTAGCCACCAACATGATCGTTCTACAGCTCAAGAGAATAGTGTAACGATGAACCTTAATAAGGTCCCTCTGGTATAGTGTTGGAGTGCATAACCACGGTCAATCATCAGGCTGTTTCGGCGCGTTCGTTCTCTACCTCCATCATGCGCTAATAGTATCCCCCGCTTGAACCAAATAGTTGGACTATAGCATTAGCGGTCATGGAGAACTTCAATCCTACCATGCTGACATCCAGTCTTTTTGGTTTGAGGAAACAAAATCGCAGCATGGAAATGTCGCAGTTTATCCGAAAGTTTATCTAAACCTTACCTTTGACTTACTTTCGGGCAACTAATGAAACGGGGACAACACCTTACTATGGTGTCTTGTCCTCATTTCCACCTTAATACTCTCAAACAGTTAAAAAATTTTAAATTTTAAATTATACAAAAAATAATAAGTAATAAAAAAATAAAGTTTTAAAAATTTTTTATTTTAAAAAGAAATTAAAAATAATAAATATAAAGTATATAAGAATATTCTTATTATCTAAAAATAATTATTATATAATATACTCGTGTGTGTAAAAAATAAAAATATTTAGTTAGTAAAAGACTAATAATTTTTTTTCGAGTATAAGGGAGGGTCGGGTATTCTGGCGTGGGAGGTAATGTGGCGCACTCAAGTTTTTTTAAAATATGATGGTCAGAATCGAATGATTTTAACACCATTCAATTCGTCTTACGTATCAAGACGAATCGAATAGTACACAAATTATTTTAAATGGAACTCTTGGCCCCAAGATACGAAAAACGCTATTAAAAAAACTATAAAAATTAACAAATGTGTATTCGGCACACCCAGCATGCCCCTTGACGATCTGGCTAAATAAAGTAATTTATTGATTATACCTATAATACATAACATAATTAGGGTGTTCTCAAACACCTCAATCATAGCTAAATCAATGGATCGGAGATCAATTTTTAATTAGTGAAAAGCAGCGAAAAATAATTTTCACTAATTAAAAACTGATCTTCCGGTCCATTGATTTAGCTATGATTGAGATGCTTGAGAACACCCTTAATTTCTTAATAATAAATTTACATCAAGAACTCGTAAATTTGCTCTATATAAATTTAACTTCTTCTCACTACAGGAACTATAACAGTTATCACAAAAGCTTTGAAAAGCAGGTTTATATTTTTATCTTTTAAAAAACAAATCTGTGAATTTACATATTTCTAGGCTTTTGAGAGTATCATGATATTTATTCTCCTGATCAAATGTTTTGATCCTATAAGCCTCACCTTCAGTCTTGCAAAATTTCTTATATACTTTTAAAATATAATTTATTTTCATTAGATATTCATAATCATATATGTTCTCTTCAAAAGTAATGACAAATTGTTTTATTTGTTCAAATTCAGTACTATTTCTGTGATATTCACTAATCAATTTAATTATTTTATCTGTGATAATTAATTTAAAAAAATATTAATTAGTTAATTGTAAAGAATCAGAAAAGCATATTTCAGTTAATCTTTTTTTTGTAAGATCATAGTATTACAAGTAGTAAAATTTAAGTTTTCTTATATACTATTTATAACAGAAACATATCTATCTAGAGACTTTATGAAGTAGTATCAAAGAAGAAAATATAATCTTATTATATTAATGAACTATACTCATCTCTAAAGAGTAGAAGTTTATTTATAATTATTTGTTAACAATATATTTATTAAAAATAGATATATTTAGAAGAAAATATATGAGTAGTTATGTTCTATAACTATAGAGAAGCAGATTTAGACTCTATTTATTATTAAGAGAAGGAGAAGAATTTATCTAAAACTCTTAAGAATAAGAGGAGAAGTTTACAGAACTTACTATTGAACTAAAAGAAAAAATCTACTTATATTTATAATTTTTAACAAGTATTATATAAGTGTCAACAAAATGTTATATAAGTGTCTTATACAAATATTACTTAAGTATTTGTGTAAACAACAGTTAAGTATCATTATTAATAGTTTGGCACAATAAGAGACATAGTACTCAGCAGAGTTTAGCATAGTTTAGCATAATCTTTTAGCATAGTCTAGCATAGTATTAACATAGTATTTAGTACAGTTTTAGTATAATCTTTAGCAAAATATTCAGCACAGTTTGGTACAGTACTCAACATAGTTTAGCATAGAGTTGATACAGTATTTTTTAGCTACAGTTTGTGTTTTCTCTAGATATTATATAATAACTTTAAATATAACTTATATTATTGTGTAGCTAATATTCTTGGCTACAAAATTACTTAAAGATATTTTTTGCTATGAATACTTTTTGAAAAACTTCATTTAGAGGTAAATGTTTACAATAATTTTTTATACTATAAAATATCTATACTAAAATAATATAATATAAAAAATATTACTAAAATACTAATAAATATAACTAATAATAATAAAATATAAATTATGCTAAAATCTATTCTATAATATATTCTCTCTTTTAAAAAAATTTATTTCACAAATTTAAAATCTCTAAGTATTATAAAATTAAAAAAATTCTGTTTCAAATAATTTTTTGTTTCAAAAATTATTCAAAAATTGTTTGACTATTGTTCAATTAAAAAAAAATTTTTGGCTCTAAAAATTGTTTAAAAACTGTTTGAAAAATTAGCTCTTTTCCTTAGATTTTAAAAATTTTCTCTAAAAATTCAAGTTTTAAAAAATTGAAAATTAAATGAAAATCAAAATAAAATCAAAAATTAAAATATTTCTAATTAAATAAAAAAATACTTAAAGTGTTTTAGAGTATTAAAATAAAATTACTAAAAATAATTATAAAAAGATAGCAGATATTATAACTTAAGAAATATTACTAAAACTTATCAGTTAGGATTGTTTTATCTTAAGCTAAAATTGAACTCTTGATCTAAAGATCAACTAGGTATATATATTCAAACTATTATTTTACAACTGTTTAATATCTAAAATTTTTAACTAACTTCTTAAAAGTAGCAAAAATTTGATAAAAATTATCTAATAAAAATATTTAAATTAAGTTAGATGAAAAATAAGAAGTAGAGTATATATAAAGTTTTTCTGATAAGATTAATAAAATCAAGGTCTGGTAATCTTAATATAGTAATTAAATTGTCAGATCACTATACAAGAGATCTAGAGTTCAAATCCTACTATCAACAGAATTAAATAATTATTTAGACCTTTGTATCTAACTTATAGTAAACTTTGTTTATTTTTAGAAGTTGTAACCTTGTAAATCATATTATACTAATATTATTCAGATATTAAAAATATAACAAAGCACTTAAGAAATATAATATTATATGAATAAATCTTGATAGGATCTATAAGTAGAGAATTTGCATAGCAGAAATCTTGAGTTAGTATAGATTTTAATAGTTATACTAGTTAACGTTTGATTTGAGAAAAAAAATTTGTATATAAAAAGATTAAAGACTAGATGCAAGTAAGTTTATTAGAAAATCTGCATATAAAAAGATTAGTGAAATAGATATGAGTAAATCTATTATATAAGATCATATAACAAACTAACTTGACTTAGCAGCAACTGAATCTGTTTCATATGATATCTGAAAATATAGATAACTAATAGCAATACCAACTTGAGTTAACTAAATTTAAAAGTTTTTATCTTATATATTATCTAGAGATACAGATGATTAACTTAATAAAAAACTATAGTAGAAACTGAGTTTATATAAATATTGAACAAGAATATATACAAGCTAGATTAGAATATAGTATAGTATAGTTAGTATTACAATATCTATCAATTAAGAAGTTAGTAAAGAGATACTTGAGATAGATCTAGACTTCAAATCATAAAGTTTGTAAACATATATCAGCTCTGTTAATATCTTTTAAAAATAGAAGTAGTACAGAGTTAGGCAAATTTAGATAAAAGAAAGATAAATATAGGTAAAATAATATATAGCTAGAGAATTTAAATATAGAATTTTTAAATAAATTTTAGATATAGCAACTAGTATAGAATCTTTGAGTAGACTACTTTAAATTAGACAATCTAAAGTTATATATATAGCTAGTTGTACTTTTATAATATATAATCATTTTTTACTATTAATACTAATAAAAATTCAGCTGATGCTATATTGTATAAAGTAAAAAAAAAAAAAAAAAAAGAATAATAAAATCAAGCTTTAAAAAAAAAAATTTTAAAAATTTAAAAAAAATAATAATAACAATAATAACAATGACTCAAAGCTTTAATTATAATCAATTAAGATTTTTTGCTTATCACAACTTAAGAGATAGCCCTATTTTTTTTTTTTTTCTTTGATAGTCTTGTCATAAAACTTTATTAGATTGTTAATATATAGGTATCCTACTTGTTACATATTGAACTTAAAGAAAAATTCTATCTAATTTTATAAGCTTGACATTACTCAGCTGCTTCTAAGAGTATTCAAGTACAACTTGTTGTACTAGTCATTAAGACCAAAACCATGATATCAGACTACCAAAACCAGGTTTCTTCTAATCTAACTAATGCTAAATTAAAAGATATTAATATTTATCAATAGGAAAAAAATAAAAATTGTTACTAATCTAAAAGTGCTAAACTTACTAACAAAGAAAACTTGCTTTAAGTTGTAAAAACTTTATTAGGTAGTAATATAATAGAAGAAACAAAAAATAAAAAAAGGTGAAGGTCTTGTGATCTTAGTATAGTAGTTAGGTTGTCAGACTACTATGCAAAAGGTCTGGAGTTCAAAACCCACTGTTGACGAATTTGAATAATTATCCAGACCTTTGTATCTAACTTATGGTAAACTTGTTTATTTCTGGAATTGTAACCCTGTAAATCACATTGCACCAATATCATCTAGATATTGGAAGTGTGATGAGGCATTTGGTAAGACATAATATTATATGAATAAATCTTGATAGGATCTATAAGCAGGAGATCTACATAGTAGAAATCCCAAGTTAGTGAAGTAGTACAGCCTTTAACAGTCACACTGGCTAACGCATGATTCAGAAAGAAAACTATAACCCAGAACTAATCAAGTATTCGTAGTCAAATGGTAATGTATCAACTAGAATAAATCATATCTGGACAACACAAGATATGAAGAATTATATCTTAAACAGTAATATAGAACAAATGAAGACAATAATGGATAGCGACCATAGATTAGTTTAGATACAGCTTGACAGGTCAGGTATTCTTGAGAAAAATAAGCAATGAAGCAAAAAAAGACAAAAAGAAACAAGAAGATTATACCAATATCACAAAGCAACAGAAGAAAACTGGAATGATTACAGCCAAGAGATA
>CAJVPM010001497.1:0-11882 GCA_910592325.1 Scutellospora calospora | reverse complement strand
GCATTTTCTTTAGATTCCTGATTTCCGGTGTGATACGTGAAATTTGCTGATCACAGTAATTTGAAAAGCGCTATAATCTATGTATTTAAAATCTGCAATTCATGTTCACAAATATTTACTCATTAGATAATCTTTTCATTTTATCATAATTTAGTCAGTGAGTATAAAAATCATTTATTAATCTATATATTTAAAATCTGCAATTCATGTCCATAAATATTTACCCATTAAGTAATCTTTTTATTCTAGTGCGTGAGTATAAAGATCATTTATTCATCTATGTATTTCAAATCTGCAATTTATGTTTATAAATATTTACTTATTAAATAATCTTTTTATTTGCGTTAATTTAGTTAGTGAGTATAAAGATTATTTATTAATTTATGTATTTAAAATCTGCAATTCATGTTTATAAATATTTACCTATTAAATAATCTTTTTATTCTAGTGCGTGAGTATAAAGATTATTTATTAATTATGTATTTAAAATCTGCAATTTATGTTTATTAATTTTTACTTATTAAATCATCTTTTTATTTGCATTAATTTAGTTAGTAAGTATAAAGATTATTTATTAATCTATGTATTTAAAATCTGCAATTCATTTTATAAATATTTATTTATTAAATAATCTTTTTATTCTAGTTTGTGAGTATAAAGATCATTTATTAATCTATGTATTTAAAATCTGCAATTCATGTTTGTAGATATTTAGGTTACGGTACGATTCCCCGAAAACTATTTACTCGAAAGTCTATTTACCCGACATCACGTGAGGTGAAAATTTACTAATAAAATATACCTATAGCTAACTAAATGCTAAATTGTCACTCGATGTGTTATCGGGTAAATTTCGGGGAATTGAGCGACAACCAAATATTAATCCATTAAATAACCTTTTTATTCGTATTAATTTAGCCGGTGAGCATAAAGATCACTTGCATTAGAACATAAAAATCGCATAAATAACTAATCTTTAAAAAATTTGAAGTGATTCTAAATATGGAAAATGTGAATATTGTAATGAAAACAACACGAACAATGCATGGTGTAATATATGTGATCCCGACAATACAATCCAAGGATGGACGAGTAGAAATAAGGATATTGATGACTGTCTAAAAGACTTTCAACTTAGAGCTATATCTTATGAGGAAGTGATTGAATGGATTCCTTTTGATCGACTAGATAATATTGAAATTATTGGTAAGGGAGGATTTGGTTATGTATTTTCAGCGTTCTGGTTGGATGGTATACGAAAAACTGATGGTAATAGAAGAGTGCGTGAACCTGGAATTGTTGCACTCAAGTCCTTGACTGGTTCTAATGAAAACCCTCTTGATTTCTTGAAAGAAGTAAGTGGGAGGTTCTACAAGTGTACTAGTGCCCGTGTATGTCACTTCTAGAACTCTAGAATAAATCATTTTTATTTAAAGCAATTCGAACTAATTTATTTATATAAAATTTATCAAGATTAACAATCATATGAAATGCAATTTAAGAGGTAATAAACTTGCAATATATGGAATAACTCAAAATACAAAAACCAATGAATATTTCATGGTATTACAGTATGCTAATAATGGAAATCTTCATAAGTATTTAAGCACAAACTTTCGAGAACTTACCTGGCGGATTAAATTAAAACTACTTCTAAATATTTCTGAAGATTTATGTAATATTCATAGGGCAGGATATATTCATGCAGACCTTCACAGTGGCAATATTTTACAAGATCGACATATTAGTAAAGAAATGCAATCTTACATCTCAGATCTAGGATTGTCTCGAAAGTATGATGAAAATACATCAGGCAATATTTATGGAGTCCTGCCCTACGTCGCTCCAGAAGTTTTATCTGGCCAGCGGTTTACAAAAGCTGCTGATATTTATGGCTTTGGAGTTATCATGTCAGAGATATCAACTGGGCAAAGACCTTTTGATGGTTGTAAATTTGACATTAGTCTTGCAATAAAAATTTGCCATGGATTGCGGCCGGAATTTGCTTTTGGAACTCCTAACTACTATATTAAATTCGCTAAACAATGTATGGATTCAGACCCACAAAAACGGCCTGATTCTTATGAAGTTCGTGATAAACTTCGTAAATGGAATAAAATCATAGAATGTGATTATTATGATAGTGATGATGATGACGATGATGACGAAGCAGATGATATTAAAAGGCAATTCTTAGATGCTGACAAAATAATCGAAAAGTTGCCAATTATCTCACCAAAACTCCCTGATTATATGTACACTAGTAAAATTATTAGCACACAAAAAATATTAAATGCAATTAAAGGTATTTATTTTTTAGCTAATATATTATTTAAATTTAAGACAATTTTACAATCAAATTTTTAATCTTCCAAAACATTCAGAATTAGCAACTGCAGGTATACATTCTTATTAATCAGTTTTAATTTGTGTTTTAATGTACAGTACATAATGGTACTCGATATGTTGAATCCACTTTGTCGAGACTTTATCAGTTATTTATAGCGCTTTTCAAATTACTGTGATCAGCAAATTTCACGTATCACACCGGAAATCAGGAATCTAAAAAAAATGCCAATCTATGATTGGGTAAAAATTATTTTATTGATTTTTAACCAATCATATATTGGCATTTTTTCTAGATTTCTGATTTCCAGTGTGATACGTGGAATTTGCTGATCACAATAATTTGAAAAGCGCTCTAAAGTAGAATCAAGCCTCTGTTATATATGAATTGATTGTAGTTTCTGTTAAATCGAGTATCGAGTGCCACAACGTATTTGTAAATTATAAAAAAGTCTAATCAGCTAAATTAAAATTTTGAATTATTTTTAGTTAGTAAACCTCTAAACCCAGTTGAGATCCTCGATGATAATTAATATTTAAATTTTTTTGCATTCGGAACTGTGGCGTGTCACAGTTGTTAGAAAAATCAATTATTTATTTTAACCCAATTAATAAAAATAATAAAACTTCGAATTATTACTAGCTTTTAATGCTTAGAATAAATTTATAACTACATAAAATCATTTAATTTAAAAGTACTTTGTTTACTTTTTAAATTTCATTCAAATTTTGGTTGAATTCAAAATTTATTGAGAATTTTATTGAAACTAAAAAAATTACAAACCTTATAATAATGATTCGGATCTGTGAATATAAAAAAATTTTTTGAAGATCGGATAATATTATAATATTATGTACGTATATCAAAGCGAAAAATATAAGTTTCACATAATCTAACTTATAATAAATTAATTTAGAAAAAAATTAACTGTACACGGGGTGTTTGAAACACTTTTTATCTACTTTAGGGTTAGGAGAAGCCTGAGATTTTAGCAAAGGCATTAGCATATGTAAATTGAGCAAAGAATTTTTTTAATTAGAACCCTAAAGGTGGTTTCATTGTCGAAATTTTAAATAGTATTTCTCGTTAATTTATAACTCTGTACTCGCAATAAAATTATAATATAATTAAAAACATTCTGACAAGTATAGTAGTTAATAGTTAGCCTCAATCTACTCTGACTTTTGGATTAGGTTCACTTCAGTTTTACTTAAGATTTTCAGTAATAACTTTAACCTACTCCAACTTGGGTTGGGTTCACTCCGGGTATTAATAACTCTATTAACAAGGATTTTTAAAAATGTATATTATTCTTGCTAGATATCTTTATTGAATATATTATGAAGCTATATAACAGGAATAGTGTTCTACTTCATTATTCTCTTCTGTTACTTATAATGCAAATTTTATTATATGATAGTTATATGAATATGTTATATAATAGAGTATAAGTAACAATCATAAAGTATAGTTTATGTTATAGTATAGTGCATTCTACTTTATTATTATTATTATTTTTTAGTAGAAATCACACTATAGTGCAATGCATTTTACTTGTTATATATTATAATAAACATGTCAATTTGTATCTACCTAATACTAGATAAGTATTAGTTTGTAGTAATATCTTCTACAGAGCTATCAGTGTAAAATCTAAGTTATTGAAAGTTAATATAGTATTGGCAATTTGTATGAGTTGTAGTGATAATATATTTCTTTAAAAATAGAAGAAATTGGAGAGTTAGGAAGTAAAATTGTAGGTGGTAGAGAGATGCTGAATGGTTATTGAATTGTGATAGAGTATATTAAATTAATATAGTTAGCATTAAGGTTTATTTAGTTAGGAGAATTACTTTTAATTTTTCTGCCTATGAAATTTGTCAATAGTAGAGCAAAAATATTTGTTTTGAAGCAATTTGTAATTCTGTTTGAGTTTAGTTTATATTCTAAACATAGTTTGCAGTTTATTTGTTATAAAAAATAATATTTTGTAGTTGTTAGATTATAATTTGCTTGTCAGTGAATAATAGATATTTGGTTAGAAGATTTATCAAATCTTTATGCTTATCTTATAATAATTTTGTAGTTGTAATAAATAATAAGCCATAGCTTTTTGAATATAGTATTAAAGTATCTTGTAGTAAAAGCAAATAGATTAGAAGCTTTAAGTTGTATAGAGTTTAATATTTTTCTAATATATCTATAAATTAGAATAGTATTTTCTAAGTAGTAAACCAAGCAGGTTTTCTGCCTATAAAGAGATGTTGAATACTTGGTAAAATATATTTCTAGTCAAGAAGTATATTGTTTTTAGTAGAGTTCTGATCTATTATCTATTTATCTATTGAATATCCAGATCTGAATTTATTCGAATATTCATTTTACTATTAATATCTAGATAATTATCTGAATATTTGTTAGATTATTTGGATACTATTAATAAATAGATATTTGGATAAATTCAGATATAGATAAATAAATAGCAGATTTATCTGAATTGGAACTCTAGTTTTTGTTATAGTTAGTTAGTTAAGGTATGATATCTTCTTGTTATATAATTGTTTTTTGAAATTTAAATAGTTTAGATATTGATTAATTATATTTTCAATAGGAAAAGCTATATAATTATATGTATTAGATAATAAAATAAATAGATATGCAAGAATTGAAATATCAAAGAGGCAGAGAAGTTAGAATATTTTGAAGTTTGTTATATTTTTATTTAAACTATTAATGAATAGGTTTGAGTATTAGAAGATGTTTGTAAATAACCAAAGATTATTTTGTAGTTGTTGTATATGAATTTTAGTTGTTGTTTCTAGAAGTTAATTATCATTAAGGTGGTTAAAAAAGTTAAAAGTAGTATTATAGTTGAATATTCTATATGTTTTTAATATTATATATTTTGTGATTTAATATTATACTGTTAGAAGTAGTTTTGGTAAGATGTAATTTTTGTTTAGCTATTATAAAATATTTAGAAAAAATATTATTACATATTGATTATAAAATTATAATATTTGTATTTAGTACTTGAGTGTTTAAATAATAATCTTGTTAATTAAATAACAAGCTTGTTTGTTAGTTATTTGTTTATTATTAAGGATATTAGATAGTAAAGTAGCTTTCTGAGAGATTATTTTAATTTAAGCTTTTTGCTTGTTATCTAAAATAAACTAACAACTAAGAAATTTAAAAGAAATATTATATTGTTAGAGTATAATAGTATAGTTTATAAAATAGATATTAGATAGTAATGTTAAGTTTGTAATTAAAGTTAATTTGTTTGGATTTACTTAGATATTAGCTATTTTGAAAAAAGAGAAAGCAGTATTTAGTATTTGTTCAAGATGTTGTTTGAATTTAGTAAACTATAGAATATTATCTATATAGGCTAAAACTAGTATATTTGCTTTAAAAATTATGAGTTTAGAGAATATAATATTTTCAGACTATGAAATTTTAGCTATATAATCTGTATATGAGTTAGTTATTTTTGTTATGAGTAAATTATAATAAATAGCCAGAATAGAAAAGTTATTGTTTCTGCTTAATTAATTCTATTATAAACTAGATATGAGTTAGTAAATCCAAAATTAGTGATAACTTTGTTATTATAGTTATGAAGAAGATTTGTTAAGATATTAATGAATTAGTTTGAAATTAAATATATTTAAGAGATAGTTTGAATAATTAGATATTAACAGAATTATATACTTTGCTTATATCTTGTAAGAGAAACTATAGCTCTTTTTAGTTGCAAGTAGTATCTTCAATTAAATTATTAAGTATATAAATAGGTATAGTTGTACTATTATCTAATAATACAATATATAGTTAGACCTCTATATAATCACATCCTATATAATCACATCTCTATATAATTATCTAAAATTATAAAACAGACTTAAAATATAAAAATAAACCTCTTTATAGTTACAAATTGTTTATAATTACTATCACCATAAAATTTAATTTTTTTAGTCAATTTTATTAATAATAAACCTCTTTATAATCACTAGTTTTTAAATAAATATAGATTATTAAATCTAATTAGTTAATATTTATATCTATACATATTTAAAATTTATTATTAAAAATTTTAAAATTTTTAATAGTAAATATCTTTTGATCTACTAAACCAATTTAGATAAAACAACTACCAAAATGTTCATCTTAATGAGTTAATTCTAACAAATTCAAAATCACTAAAATCTAATCACAGGATTCTGAAATTATTAATAATTTGTATCACTTTTGATACTTAAAAATTTTTTTTTTTTTTTTGAAAATGAGATCTTGTCTCAGTTTTTTATTAATTCTTATATATGGGTACATTACAATAAAATTGGTATAGTATATATGTTAATTCTAAAACTAAAGACTCAGGCTAGTTTACCTGTGACCCAAACTTTGCTAAGAGGGGTCTAAGCCTCACTTAGTCTATGATATTCTCAATATAGTTAGATGATGTGTTATAATGAATGAATATTTTGAATCAAATCGATATTTTGTTTTGTATTTTGTTCTTCATATTGTCTTTGTTATGTAGTGTAGTTTCTATTTCATCAGATATATTAAGATTTTTAGCCTCAATAGGTTCTGGTTGGCTTGAGCTTGAGTGTTGAGATTGGCATTGTATAACCTATATTTTCTAATATAAGTTTTTGGTTATATTATATGCTATATATGCTGCAAAGTTGCCTTGTTTTTTATAGTTTTTTGTATATATATTAATTTGCTAGGCCTGGTTAAATGTCAGCAAACCTTGTATAGCAATTAGATTGTCATTAGTTAATCTAGTTTTAAAAATATTGATAATATTTAGTATGTGTTTATTATTTTGTATTTCAAATTTTCTCATGATTTTGTGAACTGTTTCTATGATAATATTATAGATTGAATGTTTATTTTGAGTGCATAGTATTTATTATTCATTAGTTTCTGGCTCTGTTAGACATCTTTTGCACTTGTCGTTTGGGTGTTTGTATTGGTTTCTTTTGAATAAATTTGTTTGAATGAGAAGTTCATCTAAGAGAAATTTAAGTTTGAATGCTTTGAGCTATGATGATTTAGGGTCTGTATTACTTGTAGTTGGTTTGTTGTTAAAATTAAGAAATTTGTAAAAGGTAGACCAGTCAATATCTTTTCATATTTGGTCCCACTTTTCAGTATGATTTTGTGAATGCCATGTTGTAAGATATTTTGCATAAGTTAGATATCTAATAAATCTTCAGGAATTATGTTCAATTATAGTATTAGACCAAGTTATATATGTGGTATTATTTCTGGTGTTTTGGTAGTTAATATCAAAAGTATAGACTAAGTTTAGTGTGTTCTCAGAGTTATTAATATATTGTGTATAGTGCAGTGCCAATTTAGATTTTTCTTTTCTGTTATGACTTTGAGTATTAGCTAAGCTGACCAGTTGTTTAGTTTGTAAATTTCTTGTATCTGGTGTGTTGAGGTACTGTAAATCTTGTTTGCTAATATTGAGAAGTGTTTGTTATTAGTAGCAATATCTATATGAGTATCAGGTAGTCTTGTTAATAAGATACATATTAATACATTACAAAGAATTTTGTTTGGTGTAGGCCATGTTTCAACAGTTTGTTGGAATTATATTGGAGTATTGAGTATACTCTACTTAGCAATTTGTATTGGTATATTATGTATTTGTTCTTGTTGCAGAGTTAGAGTAGTACTATATTTTGTATATTAGTGCTTTCTGTTAGTATTTGTCAAATAGAAGATGCTACCTGTGTGTTAGATATTGTATCATAGATAAGGTTATAGCTAAGTTTGAGTTTAGGTCTAATAATCTTAGATATTTTGTATTGTAACTTTTTTTGTTAGTGTTGGGTCATTTGGGAGTTGAATAGATTATTAGAGTCTAAGTCAAATCGAAGGATTTTGTGAGAATCGACTTGTATTTTGCTGATATACTGTTTGTGCATGTAAAAGGTGCAGCTCTTTTTGTTTTTTGTATTTAAGATACAGCCTGAGCATTGTATTAACGTGTTGTCAGATTGATTGATGACCTAATGTCTGATTATCACTATATTGTCATTAATTAACAATATTCTTCTTAGCTTGTCAGAGTTTATTTTAGCTATTGTCTAATCTTTTTTATGTATTGTAGTTGCATAAGGAGTATATGTGAATAGATTTGTGTATAGGTTTGGGTTAGTAAAGTGTAGATTTTGGATAATGTCTGTTATCAATTTGTACTATTTTGGTTCTCTGCTTTTTAGTATTTTTTGAATATTTTGTGGTAAGTAATTCTAGCTGATAGTTTTAGATTAGTTCTGGTTCAGGCATTGTTCAATATAATAAAGACCTAGATTATTTAAGCTACATTTAATTTTATGTAATGTATCTAAATAATTAAGAATTAGGTTAATTGGTTAGAAAGGTTAGTTAAGTAAAATTGGCCACATATTTTGTAGGTTATTCATGATTTGTATAGAGAGTAAGTAAAGATTTTGAATTATTTTTGTTTTGGTAGTGTTTTATTCTGAGGAAGTAGTGACAAAATTATTTTGTAGAAGTATAGATAAGTTGGTTGCAGCTGCATTTTGAATCTGTTGCAGTCAGATTTTAAAAGCTGATTTATTAAATTGCGAGTGATTAAGATATCTAGTTATAATTGCAATCTGTTATTGTATTTGGATATCTTGGACTATACGAAGTGAGTATATATTGTAGTGATATATTGTAGAGTTAGGTATTAATTTGGTGAGTTCAGCTTTGTGTTTCATTAATATTGTATATTGTTAAATAATCTTATTGCATAAAGATTCAGAAAGAAAGGTATTTTAAATTCGATATGATATTTTTGCTAATATTATAGAGTTGATTATGTATATTGCCTGTTTGTCTATAATTTTGGCTTTATATAGTAGCTTAAGTGCATTATTTACTTCTTCAAAGATAATTTTGTGTGATGGTATATATTTCTTGGTTATTGAGAACTAACAACCTAGAAATCTGAATGCATGATTGTAATGTATTCCTTTAATAATCATATGATTGAAGATTATTTGAGGGTCTTTATCTGTTGTTATTGCTGTGAGTACTGATTTTGTTGGATTAACAGTAATATTAGCTAAGGAGAAGAAAGAGGTTGTAGTAGTGATAACTTTTTTTAGTGTTTCTTTGAATTCAGCTAGCCATATCGTATCATCTATAAATGTTAGTGTTAAGAAATTTGTTCTAATAGATGTAGTGTTATTAGTATCATAGCTAAGAATATAGGTTTGAAGTGTATATCCTTGATATAATTTAGTAATTTTGTTTAGTAAAGGATCATAATAGATTTGCCAGAGTAATAGAGTAATAGTCTCTCCTTAGTTGATTCTATTATGTATATCATATGGGTCTGTAAGGCCAAGGTTTGTAATTATTTTGTTTGTTCTGTCTGTGAATAAGTCTATGATTAGATTTGTTATTTGTTCTGGTATATGAATTCTTTATAAGACCAAATATAGTAGTAGGAGATGAACAGAGTCATAGGCTTTAGACATATCTTATGATAGCATTCATAGTTTTTTTTCATTTACATGTACGTCTTCTATAATATGCATAAGTGTTTGAATTAGAATTGCTGTTGAAGTATTAGGAAGTACTACATGGTTGTGTAGGCATAGAGCTGGATATTTGGTTAAAATATTATTTAGCTATGTAGTAATTATTTTAGTGAAGATTTTCCTTGTATGTTCAATAAGGGTTATCAGTCTGGAATTATTAAGTTGTCCTGTAAAGATTGGTTTTTTTAATATTGGGAAGATGTTATTCTGTTTTCACATTTTTGATATTGTTTGTAGCTATAGACAAGCATTAGTTATTTTTAGCAGTAGTTGCAGTAGAGGATCATTTAAGTGTTTTAGCATTTTATTAGAGATATTTTGTAGTCCTGTTGCTTTGTGAAGAGGTGCTTGTCATATTGTATCTGTAAGTTCTTTAAAGGTTATAGAGACAGTTATTGAATCAAGTTAGTTTGATAAGATGTTTGGTATAGGATCATATTCTTCTTTCTAGAGGTACCAATTTAGTATATTCGGAGGATTAGATTTGGTCCAGTTTTCATAGTGGTCTTGAATTTTCTTTTTTATTTCTTTAGGTACTATAATGATCTCATTAGGTAGCAAGATATTATGAAAGATTACTGGGTCTGTGTATTTGTGTAGTATACTGTTAATCATCTTAGTAGTATTATTTGCAAAATTATTATATCTATTATTTATGTATTGATTAATATTGTTGTTGTGCGTAATATTATTCTCAATTTTTCTAGTTATGTAGATAGTTTTTTGGAGCTGTTTGAGGTGTGTTCTAGTATTAATTATATTTGTTGTGTTAAGGTCTTCTGATATTAATAGACTAATTTGATGTTCAGTGTTTTTGTTAATATACTCAATATTACTATTAATTTTTTGAATATATTTATTATTGTTTTGCTATTCAATACACTTAAGTGATCTTAGAATTTTGTTTAAATGTTTGAGGGATTGGTGAAGTTTTGTTGCTTGAGTTGAGAAGCTGTAGTAAGTTTTGGAATTAGTTTTAGTTGTTGGAATATTTTTTGCTAAAGCTTTTTTAATTGCAGTATAAAAGTTATGCCACTGTCAATTTAGTTCTATGGTACCTTGGATGTTTAGATTAGCAATTTTTGTTGGGTCTAGATTCTTGTCCACTTCATTGGAGAAATCAGCCTATGCATCTATATTCATTTCCTTATATTTAAAGATTTTTCACTTTTTGTTTTTGCTTCTTGTATTAGGAATAAAGATATTATTATACTATATAATATGAATTATTTTGTGATTGCTATTTGTGATTCTTTTTGCAGAAGAGACTTGTAGTTTGGAGGTGTTATTAATTAGTGTGTTAGAAAACCAAATATCATCAATTTAGCTATGTGAGTTTTGTCTAGACCATGTATAGTCCTGTATATAAAAGTATTATAAGGTACTTGATAAATTATAGTTAGTCATTGTATAAAAAATAGATGGTTTCTTTTTAGATGATTTGTTATGATCAAAGTTAAAATCACTCATAACAACTATATAGTATTGTAAGTTAGTTGCTTCTTTAATCTACTTCTGTATTACTTGTTATGTTTGAAGTAGGAGTAAATTGTTGTTGTTAGGTAGATATAATAAAATTACTCAAAGACAACATTTTTGAGGGAAGAAAAAATCAATTGCAATCGCAGTTCCAGGTGTTTTTATTATATTGTATATGTAGGGTCTAAGAATTGATGTAATTGCAATTGTAGTATCTAAAATAGATTCTTGTTTTTTTGCAGTTAGCTGATTACAGTTAGAGATGTAAATATGATAATAAGGATTTCTTAATAAGAAGTTTGATGATGTAGATTCTGCTAACTTAGTTTCTGTCATACTTATAATGTGGTAGTTGTGGTCATTGCAGTGTTCAAGCCAAAGTTGTAGTTTTATCTTATTATTGAGACCTTGTATATTATGCGTGGCTAAGTTGATATTATTTAGATATTGAATATTATTATTGTTGT
>CAJVPM010001496.1:0-11885 GCA_910592325.1 Scutellospora calospora | reverse complement strand
AGAATAAGCAGAAGTGTTTGTATTTAATAATTTATATGCATTAGATGATTTGGATGATGTTGGTAAATGCATATTAGAGTTCGAATCTCCTAAGGCGCTCACTGTATTCCCAGCTCTTACGGATGCAGAAGATACCAGAGTCTGCTCTGTACGTTGAGTCTAACTGTCATAAGCTTGGTCCTTCGTGTAAATAGGCTTTACTGCTCGCCTACTTACATCATTCTCCTTACTGACTACAGTGGATGTGTCTTTTAGTAAGGTGGCAGCTGATTTAATCTAATTATTTATATTACTAGATATATCATTTTATTTATCAAATATTCATATTAATATATTCAGTTATGTTTATTAGTTTTTTATTTTTTTAGATATTTATAATATTTATTGAGAATGATACTTACTTTAAGGATATTTAAAATTATTATTGTATTATGATTTATATTGTATGATTTATGAGAATTAAGAAAGGGAAAAAAGTAACATATGGATAATTTTATGCTTTTTTGGTATAATAGTAGTTGATTAAATGTATTTATTAACCTTTTTTATCTTTAAAAAATTAATTTTTATACAAAAAAGTTTGAGTAATAGAGACAAAAAATTATGAATGTAAAAAAATTAGTAATAGTTTTTATTACAATTATTTTAATGATAATATCAGTTTATTGTTTTTTTCAGTTTTGTTAGCCTATTTTTACCTAGCATTCAATTTAATCTGATGGTGTAGAACGGAAGTGACAGAGTTGAGTAACTTTATTGTTTAATATTATTAAATAAAGTAGAAGGTAGAAAATCAAGAAAATTAATGTGAAAATATGTGTAAACTATTATTATATAATGAAGTTAATCGCTCATATTCAGTAATAACTGCAGAGTCAGTTTTTATATAGTTTTGATCAAATGAAGTAATATCTAGTGAATCCTATAATGGGGCTCGACTAAGTACAACATATACTTGACTATATGCAAACATTTGTTCATTAATAGAAATCGAAATATTCGATACAGTTAGTCCTTGTGTCTTATATATAGTGAGCATGAAAGCATTTTGAAGAGGAAATTGATATCAACTTGATAGTAAGCCATTTAAAAGAAAATGTTTAGTTATTCTTTTTATAGTTGCTGTAATCATACTTAGTGATATTGGAAATATAATGTTGATAGTATCTTTATCAATTAATTCAATGATTATTTTAATAGACCTATTATAAAGACTATGATCAAACAAGGCAAAGTCGAGATACATAACACAAGCACTTTTTTGCAAAATTAAAGTTGCAGATAGAAGGTCTGGCGATCTTAGTATAGTGGTTAGGTTGCCAGACTGCCATGCAGAGGTCTAGGGTTCAAATCCTACTGTCGACGAAATTTGAATTATACTTAGACTTTGAATCTTAATTAATACAGTAAACCCTGCTCATTTCTGAGAGTTGTAACCCTGTAAGTTAAGTTACACCAAATTACCAGATATTGGTAGTGTGACAAGTATTTGAGGGGGCATAACGTTACATAAATAAATCTTGATAGAATATACGGGCATGAAGGACCTGCATAGTAGAAATCCTGAGTAGGTGAAGTAGTATGGCCTTCGATGGTCAATCCAGTTAACGCTTGATTCAGAATGAAACTTAGGTTCTAGAAAGATGCAGAATAGACTAGGTGCGAGTAAGTCCGATCTGCTAATCGGCAACACTAACCTGGTGTAGTAGCTAACTAGATTTGGAAGGATCTAACTTGTAAAACATCTAGATAGATCTAAAATAGATACTGGTAGAGAGCTACTGAAAGAACTGGAGTTGTACAAATATTGATAAGAGTAACTATAATTCTCCTAATTAAGTAAGGTTACTACAAATGTAGAGAGCAGATCAAAATTCAGGGTATACTTGTAAAAACTCGAAATGGTGTGATACACTAGGCTGGTAGTGGTAACACAAAACACAAAGGTACACCAGTTCTTCAGAATACCAATTATGTGGTAATAGTATATCTGTATTACGAAATCTATGGCTGGAAGCAACTTATATTGCGAAACATATCCTGGACCCTACTAACACTCGGAAGTATCTATAAACAGAAATTGGTGTACATACAACTTATCTCTAATGTTACATTTGGGCGAATCCGTATCTTAGAATACCATTGTCATGGCAACTCAAACTGCACTAAATTGGGAGTAGCTGTGAGGTTATGAATACCTTATCCAGTTACCAATTTGGGAGTTATTTATAAGAAGTATGGGGAGATACAGTGAATACAGCATAGTAGTCATACTTGAAAAGAAAGAGGTTATAGGAATCTAGGTAATACATAGTTGTAGGCTATGGACTACTCTAGTAGGTTCTGTACGAGAATAGACAGCGCATGTAAAATGTACTATAAGTCCTAAGCTTAATTTAGTAATGTAGATTAGTTTGAAATTAAAATATAAAAATTGTAACAGATAATTTAATTCGCAATAAACAAATTGAGCTAAGTACTCACCTTAACGTCTAAAAAAAAAAAAAAACTTGCAGATAGATTTGTACATTCGTGAAAATTACAATCATTATCAACTGCATTACATTCTTGATAATTAATATGGTCAACAGCAGTTGATATAATGGGCTTAGGATTATCTAGTTCTTAGAGTAAGATTAGATATGCTAATTTATTAATATTATCAGCTATAGCATAGAATCCAACCAAATGCATAGTATCAATAGAAGATTATGAAGATAGTATTTCTACTTTACTATTAATTGTTTGTAAGATGTTGGTTGATATTATGCCATTCTGAATTTCATTTAATATTTTATAAAATATCATATCATCATTTTGTCTATGAGGAGTTTTTAAAAATATTAGAAAAAATTCTGACTAGACAGGAGATCGAAATACTTGAGTGCCACTTACAGGAGGTAGTTGTGCAAAGTTACTAATTAACAAGACTTTAATTTCACCAAATAGTAAAGTATTATTGTATAGACAGGCAAAGAGATTATTAACAAATGTTAACAAACTAGCAGATACCATAGATATCTTGTTGATTATAATAATCTCAAGTTCCTGGAGAAATTGGTGATTTTCTTGATTATTTAGAGCTAAACTCACATGATTACTAGAGGATAGCCAGATTTTCAGTTGAGAATAAATTGTTTTACCATTGATATTCTGGGCTACTACACCTGTTGGAGCTATTAATGAGTACTTTTTATAATACGATTAAAGGTGGCTTACAATTAAAGTTATTAGATATAATTTTCTTATCCTTGCTAAACTAGTAAAGAAAAAATACAGATGATTATACTCATTTATATACCTCCATGCTGAAGTTAATATATTGAGTACTGCATATTGGTCTGATAGGGTCTCTAATAATGAATATTGAGAGATCATGAATAGAAAACATATCAAACTATCAAGCTAATTATATATAATGGTCACAATATCTTCTGCATACTGCGTATTATTCTATCTATTTGTTGCTAATAATTATTAGAAAATTCAGTAAATCTTGTTGATGCATTTTGACTAATGTTTCATACAACTTGATCAAACTGTTTAGGAAATTTTAAGTGAAAATGGTCCTGATAATTAGAATATGAACCTAATAGTTCATCCTCACTTCTACAGGATAAATGAAATAGAAGTTGTTAGTAAAAAAATGATTTACTATCTTCTACTATAAGATATTAAAATCTTACTAAAATAGATTTTTTTCTTTTAATTACAAATTTATTCTGTTAATCTATTTAGCAATTATTGTTTGAATTTAGTTGATTAGGTTTAATCTTGTAATTTTGATGATAATATAGATATGTAACATTATTAAAGTGCGAATCAATAAGAATAAGTCTGAAAAAATATTTATCAATAGCATCTGCTCAGTATGGATTAGAAGTTTCACTATTTAATAGATAAATCAGCTTTACATACTTTGACTACATATTGGGCAGTGTAGTTAGTAAATATTTACTAGCTATAGTAGAATGACAAATGAAATATCTAATTAAAAGTATCATCAATTCTATTGCACCAAAGCACCAGGCCAAGATATAAAAGCAATAGGTGTCATATTTAGTTAGCTTAAACAGGTTAGAGTTTTCCAGTTTGGTAATATATTTGGTCATATATCTAGCAAAAGATTTAGAGATGATGTATTGAAAATTATAATAGCTTTGCTATAATAATAAAGTTAGCACGTAATAAGGAACAATCTATCTATTTGATTCCTTAGTTTGATGATAAGTATAATGCAAGAAGATAGAATTATAATAAGTATAATCAGACAATAGTGCTGAAAACTTTTTTTTAATTGTTCTCTAGGAAAAAGCAGACTACCACACTTATTAGGGGAATAGTAATAGATTTGATAATTATGAACCAGTTCATAAAGAACTAGTTTGGTACAGTGATCAGGCTGATCTGCTCGAATAATATTATAATTTACTAGATTCTGAATTGATATATTGAGATATACAATACTATGGGTATGTATAGTGCCACAATTTTGAAATTTATCTCGTTCAAAATGATGTAACTACTTACCCCATTCACTTAGATTTAGATTTTCTATAATAAATTTTAAACAGAGTTTAGTCTCTGATAGTAATGAAAATAAGTATGTAAAGAGTGATTCGTTGGTAGAGTGCAATAGTTATCAGTATGTAATAGGATATTTAATAAATACAGCTAAAGCCCTTCAGCTATAGTTATAGTATAGAAGATTTGAGGTAGCTCAAAACTTTGAACTATCGCATATATAGAATGTTGATATTGACAAAAATATATATTGCAAATTTGGATATAAAAAGGGAGTGTAGTAGTTAAAGTTTTGTTAATTATCTGTCGATTACTGTAAATACTTTGATTAATTAAGTCAGCAATTGTTAGAAGTTGTTGTCGATTCATATCTCATTGATATAAAATATATTGCCTATTTTGATAGTTCTATAGCTTTTCTAAATTAATATAAGACCAATACGGCTAATACTAGTAGAGACGAAACTGAGAATTAGGACATAATAATCAAAGTTTAATATATTTAGCATATGTATCTATGGTTATAATGATTAATCAAATTTTTAGAGATTTCTTCCCAATGACCATGTTTAAGCAGAAAAAGATCAGGAAAAAGTATAGCTTTTAAATTGAGATTATTATATGGAATCAGCAAATTTATATTATTAAAATCCCTTATGAAACCTGCTAATAGTCTACTATAATGAAAATCTTCATCATGAACCTTAGAATCAAAATCATATAGTGGTACTACTATATTAGGATAATGTTATAGTAGTGTGTTATTGAATAATGTGTTTTCTTCATCAATAACCTGTGCTATAAGAAAAATGTTTGGAGGACATGTAAAAGTAATTAATAAAAACATTTGATCGAATTATTTAAAAAACTGATTATTGATTTTTAACTAGTTAGCTACATATAGCAAAGATAGAAGAAACTAGTTATTATTAGATAAAGGATCTAAGATAGCACCTAATGATTCAGTATTAATTTGCAAGATACAAACATTTCTTGAAAGACCAAATGCACTAGTAAGATAGTGATAATGCATAAAACTATTCACATTTTCTGCATGTTCGAGAGAGCAACTTAGGTAAATAGGCAAAAGCTAGTAGTGATAAAACCTCAGAACAATTGTTAAAGTATCTGGTATTGGATCAAGTGTTAGAGTATCGTAATGTTTAGCAATAGATATATATGAAGTACATACAGTAATATAGCCTTCTTTATTAGGATGTTCAGTGAGTAATAAATGTGGAAAAGCTCTACAAAGATCATAATTTGTATTGATATCATGAGAGACTCATTTTGCTTGAGCAAGAAATATAAGAATTGAGCAATATAAACAAGGAACACATGGAAATATATACAAAATTTCTGCTTGAAATTAGTGATTTAGAAAAATCAAAGAAAGAGAAAGTTGCCACAGAGAAAAAGATGTCAAGTTAGATGCAAATTGATCTCAATTTTCTGATAAAAAGGTAGATGTCTACGGATGATTAGCATTAACATTTATATGAGTTTGGTAATCTAAAAAAATATCATTATATAAATCATAATAGGGATCATTTTCATCTAAGTCAACTATAGACAGTTGAGTTACTTGAAGAGACATTATATGTGTTTTACAATGGTTAATATTAAATCACTTTTCAATTAATTATATTCAAGTAAAATAAGATCTACTAATGGTGAAAGGTAACATTTTCTATCTTATATAACTTTTAGAGAGGCATTAGGTTATCACCCTAAAGATAACAAATCAATAATCATAAGATATAATAACTATATTATGCAGAGACAATGAAAATATTATAATTCTTTATTTATCAAAATAATTTATTAATAACTCAATGATATTATTCATGATGCATATTTTAGAAATAAACATATATTCTTATTATTTATTTATTGATTTAATAATATGGTATAGAAATTAACAGATTCATCATACAAAACATTAACTTATAATGTTACTTTTAAGTGAAAAGTTGTGTTGATAAATAATTAGGCAGCAATTATGCCAAAACTAGAAATGAAGTTAATTTCGGTACTAATACATTATTTATGAAAAAAATAAATATATTTTTATAATTTTTCAACAGATTATAATATGAAATAGTCTAATAGATTTTGTGAGCTTATGTTTCTTTAGTTATACCTTCATCATGTTGATTGTAGTACTTAAATCCTATAGTGGACTTAATCAGTAATCAGTATAATAATAGCTTCATATTAATTAATAAACATGCTCGCATATGTGATGAACATATCAAGAGTAATAGAATTAAGAATAATGAAGTTATAGAATTAACTAAAGATCAGATGACACAAGTGTAATAATAATGATGTCTAAAAGTAAATTGAAGTCAATTTATTAAAATAGAAAACAACATATATATATAACTCATTTTATATATGTCAAAACAAGAAGATAAATATATTCGATCAAAAAAACTTGAACTTTATAATTATCACAATCTTTACTATATCCAAATACTATACTAAGGTAGTAACAGAATTTAACATTATTGTAAATCAGTAAATTGAACATAAGTTTATACTTAATAATCTGATTATGACAATAGTCCTTCAATAATGAAGCAGAGTAATATATACAGGAGTATATATTCCACAAAATGCAGAAATTATTTTTTAGTTTTCTTTGGAGTTCTCCTATTTCTTTTTTTTTTATGTTTTTCAACATCTTGTTTATGCAGTATTTCCAAATTATTATCTCCCAAGACATCCTCAGCATAGACATCTTCATTTTGAGCATCATCAATAATGGTTAGTTCAAAACAACTCAAAGCCAAATCAGACAATTTTTTATTACCTTTTTGAATCTGAACTGTTTCAGGAACAGTATTAACGGAAGCTACTGAAGTTAGAAATGAAGTTGTGAATTTATTAATAATAGGAGGTGAGCTAGTAGTTTGTTTAGAAGATCTTGATATCATTACACAGAACCTTTTTTGTACTCGAGATGTAGTAGATTCAATATCTTCAGTGATCAAGTCAATATCTGAGTAATTATTTGAAGCAACTGAGGAAGTGCCTCTTTGCATATCCTTAATTACATTAAGATTGGTGAATATAAAGTCAAAATCTGTAAGTTCAACTATAGTAAAGTCAGTCTTATACACCTAATAAAACTAGATACAATAAATATTCTGTTTGTTTAATACTTCAATTAACGTATAGATAGATATATCATGACACGTTAGTAAGATAAAATATTCTCAATTTCATATAAACATTTCTAGAATTCATACACGAGTTATTCTAATAATACCTAGTATCAAAGTATATAGATTCTACATATTCCTTTGGTTCACAGGTGACAAGTACTAAAAACATATAGTGAGAAATGCTAAGTAGGATTTCATAAGTTTGAAACTCACGATCAGGGTCTTTTAGCACAATAACACAAATGTGAGAAACAGCAAAATGCTGTTCAAGATTTTCAACTATAAATTTACTCATGAACATCACAATATCTCCATCTGAAAATTCAGTGTAAGGTTGATTAAAGAGATAAAAATATTTCCAACAAATAATCTTAAAATCATTTTCCATTATTTGATACTTAGTGAGACCTTGTATTAAAGAGTTAAAGTTCTCCTTTGTAGCTACTATAACAATTACTGTAGCATGTAAAGGCATATTTAATTGAATTAATTGAATTTAAGTAAAAGAATACTAAAATTCATAGCAAACATTTTTTACCTGCATATATATATACCTTCTACATATAGTAGGCTACAAGTACATAGTAGTTACAAATAACATAAAATAGTAGGACAATATAATCTATTATTTCACTCATAATAATAATACTTATAATAATATATTCGTAAATAAAATAGCAGAAACATTTAAATAATAATTTATTTCTAAATTTAAAAAAAAAGATCTCTTAAAATATAAACAACATCCAAAGTAGATATGAAATTAAGTAAAATTAAACATATCAAAATAACAAAATAAGAATAGAAAATTTTAACATCATTGAGACAATAATGATACTATATATTTTTTTGATAATAAAAAAATAGCAAGTAAAGAATGTCTAAACACAAGTGATATAAAATAGAATGCTAAATAATTCGAAAACAACAAAATTAGATTTGAGTTTTTAATATCGTCATGACAATAATAATACTATTTACCTTGACAAGAAAAAACTAGTAAGCAAAAAATAGCTAAATATAAATGATAGAAAAATATCATTAAGATAGCATATACTGTTCTAATAAAAATAAGTAATACATATAATAAAACTTAATACATAATGAACATAAAGAATACCTAAATATAAGTGATTTAAAATAGTATATATCATAATAAAATAACACTAAAACAACAAAATTAGATTAGAGTTTTTAACATCGTCAAGACAATATTGATACTATTTACCTTAACAAAAAAAAACCAGTAAGCAAAGAATGTCTAAATACAAGTGATAGAAAAATATCATTAAAATAGCATATACTATTCTAATAAAAATAAGCAATGCATACAATAAAACTTAATGCAATACAATAAACATAAAGTTTAACTTTAGAAAATAAAAAAAAATGAGAAGCTTAGCATATATTTAGTAAATACTGTAAAATTAAAATAATCAATTATACCTTATCAGGAAAATTTATTTAGATCAATTTTAAGAATTAGCATGAGCAAAGATCAATCTTATCAGTTGATCAGCAAATATTTTAATAGGCCAAAATCAAAGTTTGCTTCATGTTACTTGTATTCTGTAAAACTGATTGACAAAATTGACACTTGCTTACATGAGATTAAAAACCTTCAAATCGAAAAAAAACCATTTGTTAATTGATTCAAGTGATATCATCATGTTGTATATCTATATTAATGAAATAAATTCCAAAGAAAGTTGATGACATAACCAGACCTACTGGATCTCGAATGCTAATATAAATAAATGAGTTTAAAACATAACCTTCTAAAATTTTTGAATGCTTTAATTTAATTTTAATCAGAAAACTAATTTTTTCTTGTGAAATCCTATTAGAAATAAATCTAACAACAATAATTTTTTATAAAAAGAAATAACTAGTTAATCAAAGTAAATTCGATTTATACTTCTAATTAATTTAATTAATTTTTAAATTAAAAATAAATTAAGCAATTGTTTACATGATACAAAAAAACTATAAATACAAACTGAGTATGCTAAAAAATTTTAGAGAGGTTCAATCGAATTAATCAAATGAAGCAAATTAATCTGATCATGCATATTAATATACATAATATAAATAAAATTTTATAATAAAAATCTTTACTGTTATAGTCAAAAAGAAAATATAGCTGAGGATAGGATTATAGTATATTTTCTAAAGGAGTAAGGAGAAGGTCTCTCCTTGTTCGATACCTGAGTGAAGAGTAATAGAGTTTGATAGTTCATAAGCTGTGATTACTTTAGCTTTTCTATTTTGATATAAAAATTTTATAAAGTTAAGTGTATTCTGGGAGATGCCAATTCTTTTGCAGGAATCAATGAGGCAGTTTATATTGATTTTGTTAAAAGTTTTGAATATATCTTAGAAAAGTATCTATGCTTCTTTATTGTTATTTTTGTAATGTTTGATTGTGTTTAATAATATTTGTATTAGTGTATGTGTTGAATAGTTTTTAGTTGCTGCAAAGTTTAGGTTACTTAGAAGATAGTGTTGATTTATGATTTGGTCTAGGCATGTTATAAATACTTTAGTTAAGCATTTTTTAATTAGTTCGATAAGAAAGATTAGATGAACTTGATCTAATATAAAGTCCTAAGAGGATTTTTTTGAAATAAGAAAGAGATTTGAGGTTTTCCATTCTAATGGTATGCTTTGGAAAAAGAGATATTTGAAGAGAAAAAGGTGAATGATATTTTGACTTTTGGAATTGAGCATTTTAATATGTTCATAATTAGTTTCAGATAGTCTTGTAGCTTTGTTATTAGGAAGCTCTTTTATTATTTTTGACCATTCATCAGATGTAATTTCTGAATGAAGGTTTTAAAAGAGATGTTTATTTTCTTGGTGTAGTTTGTAGAGGTCAAAGAAAGGGAAGTTAGTATCCATAGGAGTATATAGAAGTTCTTTGAAATATTTTTGAAAATAATTGTTGAGAGCGAATTTGATTTCAGTTGGTTGTGTAGTTAAGTTGTTGTCAGAGAAAAGTCAGTTTAATTTGATACTATTATTTGGTTTTTCAAGGGTTTTGTGGAAGAAGAGTTTAGAATTTTGAGTGAAATTATTGTTCCTTTCTTGGAGTTTATTTTGGATTTCAAGTAAGGTTTGTTCCTTTTTTTCTTTTTGTATAAGTGTTTTAAGGTTTTTGATTTTACTTTTAAGAAGTATTAGAATTATATTTTGATTTGAATTTGCTTCTAAGAAGTTTTGGTATGATTGTGAGAGGAGAGTATTGTTTGAATATTTTTTGATATAGGAGTTGTATGTTGTAGAAATATCAGTAGTTGCTATGAGATTTTTAATAGAGATAATATTTTTGAGTTGATTATAGAGAGGTAATAAGTTAGGTTTTTAGTATTCTTGTAGATTTGAGTTGGTTTTGATTTTTTTGTATAGAATAAATTTTAAAGTAGCTTTGTTAATTGCCTTTTTTATTTGATTCCAAATAATATTTAGATCATTGGTATTTATAATTTCTTTGATAAGAGTTAGTAAGCATATAAGGTTTTGTTCAATGTGGTATCAGTATTGTTCGATTTGATTTGTTTAAGTTGAGTTCCATTTAAAGAAAGTCTTGTATAAGTTTCTGCATTAGTCAGTTTGTTAGTAATAATTGTTGTTTCAAGACTAATGATAGAATAATCAGAAGTAGTGAATAGATTTTGTATGATATCTGCATAGTTCAGAAAGGTTATATAGATATTAGTTCAAATTTAGTTAATTTAACTAGCACTATTGTTGTGAGTATATGTAAATTTGATAGAAGTAGAGTAGAATAATCAGAAGGTATCATGAAAGTTGTGATATTTGAGTATTTTGAGTAATTAGTTTCTGGAGAGTTATATTTTTTTGTTAGTAATCTATCTATTCTAGAGTTTGGAGTACCATTTAGATCATCTATTATTATAATTTTATAATTTGTTGTATTTAAAATTAGTGTAAGATATGAAAGTATTTCTTTGCGTTGTTGTTTTTTTTCCTGTATTGAAAAATAAATTTGAATTAATTTAATATGATTATTTTTGAAATAGAGGTCTATTTCAATGAGAAAGTTTTAGAAAGTTTAAATTTTTTCAATATGTTTTGCTAGTTAGTTGTGTTGTTATCAAATGAGTTTTAGTAATTTTATCTTTATTTTATATTCATTAATTAGTTATTCTTTATTTGTATTTTATG
>CAJVPM010001495.1:0-11889 GCA_910592325.1 Scutellospora calospora | reverse complement strand
TACATCTGAGACAAGACTAAGTTTTCTTTTTCTTCGTTTAAAAATTTCTTCTAGTTCAAGTTCTGCTTGCAAGGATCATTAATCTTTTATTTCTTGCTCTGAAGTTAGTGCAGTACTTTGAGCTTTGTTGATATGATCTTCTTTTTGCTTTGAACTATTAATATTTTTTGTAATATTCTTCTGAATTTTTGGAATATTTTCTTCTTGGATTCCTTTCTTTTTAGTATCTTTAATATATACTTTTGGAATAGGTTTTGTTGGTTCTAGATTTTTTGTTTCTGATTCTTCTCTTAGTAATCTAATCTGTTCAAATTCATCTTTTCTACTTGCTAACAATAATTATGTACTATCAAAACCACTTTCACAATCAAAAATTATAATACATCACTGGTTCCCTTTTGAAAACTCCTCATATATTTCTTTTATATGTGAATTTCCTCTAAGGGCTCATCTAAGCGATTTAGCTCTTTGACCTAGATCTTTTCCTAATATATTAACTGCTGGCACTTTAGCTTTGATATTTTTGACATTCTGACATCTGTCTTCTCTAGGTGCCCATATGCTTTGATCTAATGAGACTACTTCTATTACTACTTTAGAGCTTAGTGTGTCTTCTAATTTGTCTTTGTTGTTTGCGTTAGATGTTAAACTAACTTCTTTTTCTTCTATAGTTATTTCTACTTCGTTTGTTGTTATCTAACTATCTATCTCCTCAGTTGGAACTTTTTGTTCTAGCTCTATTTCCATCTCTTTATTGCTAGCTTCTGAATTTATTGTATCTATAATCTTGTTGTCTTGTTCTAATATTAATTTAACTTTATCAATTCCTTCAGTCATAGCTACTCTTTCTATTACAATATGCCACTGTCTTGCAAGTGTAATACAAGCTTTATCTATATTTATTGCCTTAGCAACCATTGTATCAAGGTGATCTTCTAAGCCTAGAACTGATTCACTTCCTTCTTGTAAGATCTCTCTTCCATATTCTTTAGTTACTTTTTTTATTAAGCGCTTTGAATTTTCTGTACTCTACATTTGACCAGTATTATTTCCGAGACTTCTTAGTGATAATTTTGTAAACTCCCAGAAGTTGTCCGATTTTGGTTACACATAGTTCTATATTATTCTATAGTTGATTAGTATTATACGTCTTTGTTTACCTATAGCACGTCACGTGTTTTGTTGTTTGTATTGTTATCCAAATTCATCTTTCTGCAGCTTGTTTGTTTTGTATAACCAGATCTACAATTTTCTGAGTTGATGCTATTCCCCAAAATAAACAAAAAATTTTCTAGAAGAAAAATTTTTGCTTTTCAATTTATGGTTTTCTTGTTTTTTCTCTTCTAAACTTTAGATTCTTTTGGTTTTCTTTCTATATATAGTTGTATCTTCTTGTTTCAGGGCTTTTTGCTTAGTGAAATAAAGAGAGTTTCTTAATAAACTTATAGAGTTTTCTATATTCATATCTTTAGCTCTAATTTGTGTTCAAGTGATCTACAGAGAGAGTTGACTAATGAATATTACTTTTTATTGCTCTTGTATTTTTTCTTTTATAGTTTTCTTTTTGTGATTCTATATTTTGTTATATAAGTTTTTCTTCTTATACAAGATAAGTTTTCTTTAATTCAACTAGTACAAAGATTAGAAGTGATTTGGAGTCTTTAAACCTAACTCTCTAAGCTTTTCTTCTAGATTTTGTACTAGCTATACTATATATTCTATATATTTGTTATTATTTTGATAATATGTCTGCTTGTTTGTTTTTAACTTTCTATTTCTCTTAGCTTCTTTTTAGTTGTTATTATTTTTCTTTTTTTTATATCTTTTTTTATTATCTGCTTCTAGATAAAATCTTTTTTCTTCTCATTTTCTATCTTGTATAAATTTTAAATATTCATTTTCTTAATCTTAGTCATCTTCTCTTCTTTTTCTTAAACTCTTTTTACTTTTTTTTAGTATACTTTAGGTTTTAGATATTCTTTTGCTCTTTAGTTTTCTGCTACTAATTCTGCTTCTTGTTATCTTGCATCTGCTTATCTTAGCTTATTATTATAATAATATATTAAAAATCTTGAAGTATTTATTATATCTTCTTGTTTTTCAAAGTATAATATTATACTCTCTATATTGTTATTATTAAAGTTTTTGAAGATATATACTATTCTAGCTTCTGATCTTTTGACTTGTCTCCATAATATACATTACTCTGGTTATATTGATATTTTTGAGATATTAGTAAAAAAATCTAAAATATTGATATAGTGAGTTATACTGATATTTTATATTAAATTTTTGAAAAAAATTGTCAGTATAGAAAGGTTTTACTATGGTATCATTATATCTAGATATCGGTATAATCAGAGTGATGTGTAGTATCTTATTTATGTTTCTTATTAAGTCTACTAATCTTTTGCTAAATCTATTTCTTACATGAAACAACTCTAAATTATTAGTACTTATTATTATTTTTACTAGTATTTAGTTTATAAAAAGCAAATACCAAATCTCATTCTTTCTTTCCTTATCATATATATTTGTTTTGAACTCTATTTCTGCTTTTGTCTTATTATATGTATTTTTAATCATCTCTATATATTCAATTCTTCCTATAAAGTAAACTATATTGAAGACTTGTATTCTTTTTGTCTAGTTTAGTAGGTTCTAAACTATTATCTTGTTTTTATTTTTATTTAGAAACAAGCACTCTTTCTTTTTTCTTCTTATAAGAATTTCTTCTAACTCAACTTCTACTTGTTCTTGTCTTTTTTTTCTTTCTCTTATTTCTTGTGTAGATATTCTTTCAACTTTGACTTGGTTATTAAGATTTCTAGTATCTATATTTTCTTTTATACCTTCTTCTAGAATTAGTTTTGCTTTTTCATAGTCTTCTTTTTTGCTTTTTAGTTTTTTTTTTGTTTCTTCAAAGCCTTTTATATAATTAAAGATTATTGTACACCAAAGTTTCTTTGTTTAAACTTCTTAGATATTTCTTTTAGATATATATTCCTCCTAATTGACTATTTTAATAACTTTTCTCTATGATTTGAATTGTTTCTGAGAACCTTAATAGCTACGATTTTAGCTTTGATATTTCTTTTTTTTTCATAAAAATCTTTATTTAATACTTAAATACTTCTTTTTAATAAAAAATCTGATTCTGCTAGTAGAATTTCATCTTTTGATTTTTCTATAGAATTACTATACTAATCTGAGTTTATTAAGTTAACTTCTTTTTCTTGAGTTTTCTTGATATCTTCTATTAAGCTATATTCTATTTTTTTTTGATTTGTTAAAACTACTTCCTTGGCTAATTAGATTTTATTAATTTGTAATTATAGAGTTACTATAGTAGTAATTTCTTAAGATTTTACAGTTATATGATAAGTATACAACAAGCTACATATACAACTTTAGTTATTGTCTAATTTAAATAGTCTGCTATACAGATAATCAACTATCTGTTAGTTCTATACTATGCTACTATACTCGCAATCTACTTGTGAGTTACCTATTTAAATACTCTGATCATTAGCTCTTCCTCCTATTCAAACTAATGTTACTACTATATCTGACTACTTAAGCTAGCTAATTTACTCATAGATCTATTTATTGCATGACTTAGATCCTCTTAGGATATGTATTGCTCAATATATTATGAGCATGCAGAGCTCCAGTTAATCTTGGAAGTGATTCTTACTAGTGTGATCATATACTCATTTCACTGATTCACTTAAATTGAATCCTTGTTGATATTTATACAAACTCAGTTTTTGCTATAGCTCTCTATCAGATATAGTCTTCCAAGATTTCAGATATTTCATGAGGTAGATCCTTCTAATCTAGTTAGCTACTAAGGCAAGTTTGTTTTGCTGCTAATGCAAGACACAAGACTATGTTATACAGTGGACTTACTCACACCTATTGATCTTATATTTTCTATACTCAGATTTTTTACTAGATCAAATATTAACTAGCTTGACTATTAAAATCTATACTATTTTATCAAACTCAAGATTTCTACCATACAAGTTCTCTGCTCATAAATTCTATTAAGATTTATTCATGCAATATAACTTGAACATTGTATTATACTTCTAATATCTAATTGATATTAGTGCAATATGATTTACAGAGTTATAACTCTCAGAAACAAATAGAGTTTACCATAAGTTAGATATAAAGGTCTGAGTAATTATTCAAATTCATCGATAATAGAATTTGAATTCTAGACCTCTTGCATAGTAGTTTGACAACTTAACCACTACACTAAGATCACTAGATCTAGTTATATTTTATTATATTTTTTTAAATTACTATTAGTTGTTTTTCTTCTATTAGTATTTGTACTTCTAAATTATTTTTTAATTTAGTTGTATCTATTTGGTCTACTATTTCTATATTTGTTTTGTTTTTTTGTATTATTATTTTATCTTTCTTTGTTGTTGTATCTTTTTTTTTTTGTTTTAATCTATAACATAATCACTATAAGACATCAGTGACATATATTTATTATTAATTTACTAATTAATGAGGCCTTCTAACTTTTGTAAGATCCTCTATATTTAAGAATTATATGAGTTAATTTATTAATTACTATCTTAAGTTACAATAGCCTATTATATTGTTCTAATTAATTTTGATCAACTGGAATCTCATCAGAAGTATCTTAAATCATCTAGAATTTCATTGGAAGTATCTTTTCTAGAAATTCTGTTTTCAACTAGAATTTCACTAGAGGTATTTTTTATTTTCTGACTTAGTACCTCAGGTTTGTAGCTAACTTTTTAATTGTGATTCTAATGCAGTCTTTGTTTCTAGTATGACTTAAACTGACAACCTTGCGATTGGTGACCTGGGAGTACAACTAATATACTATAGACCTCTGAATCACTGTTGTATCTTTATATTCTTGATCTAATATAGTTTTAACTCTATTAATTCTTTCTATTATTATTGTTCTCTCTTTTACTTTTTTCTACTCTCTAGCTACTGTTACTATATCACTTTTTATCTCTAATATCTCTGCTATCATTTTATTTATATAGTCTTCCAAACTCATTACTAACTTGTTATCTTCTGTTATTATCTCTTTACTATATTTCTTGGTTACTATTCTAACTAGTCTTGTTACTTTAGCTCTATTCTATATATCTGTTATATTCTCTTCTTATCTAATCTACTTAGCAACTCAATCTTAAAATAACTTTACCTTTTTTTTGAAATTCTCTAAGATTTTTCTTTTTTTCTAGTAAAATATCTAGTTCTAGTTATGTATATTTTATATCTATTGCTTAATATATGATATATACAATCTATCTATATTATATTTATTTGTTTATCATTTTTATATATTTGTATTATATGAAGTGATCTATGTTACAAAATATATATAATCTTTACTTTTTTTTAAAAAAAATTTTTTTCATAGCAGTTTTTGAGATGAATTTTCTTCTTAAACTCTTGTTTTTCTTTTTATTTCTTATTCTTTAACTCTACTATATATATTTCTTAAGTATTTTTCTTTTTTGTTAATAAATTAGTTACTGTTTTTTAGTAAAAATTTGAAGTTTTTCTATTTTTTCCTTCTGCTTTAAAAATAGTCAAAATAATTAATAAAAAAAGTACTGTGAATTTTATTATATTAGCTACTAGTTATTCTTTGTCTAGTAATTTTATATTTATTAGATAGAATTTTTTTTTTCAAATTAAACTTTTTTTTTTTTTTTTTTATTGTTACAACAAGGTCTTGATGTCAGTTAATTTTTATTAGATTATTTGTAGATTTATATTAGTTAGTAAGAGTATAATTAGTTATATGTATATTTAAAAGTTCTGTCTAAAGGTTATCTACTAATTGCTATACCTAGTACCTGTTTGTGACTACTCTATTTAAACTTTTTAGTATACTGTTATCTCTAATGTTAACCTAATTTTATTCTTAAACTTACACAATCTTATATTATCTTATTGAGGACTACTCAGACTAACTTGTATTTTAGATTTTCCTATTAGGAAGAACTCTATCTCAAGGTATCCTATTAATTCTCTTTAAGAGAGGTCTGCAGAATACTCTAATTATGCTATGCTATATCTTATTTTTAGCTAGTATATACTTTTATAGATGTTTATATAAATCTAGTTCTATCATAGCTCTCCACCAGATTAGTTCTCTATTTATTTGAAGTTTTATAAATTAGATTCCACCAGATTAGTTCTCTATTTATTTGAAGTTTTATAAATTAAATCCTTCTAAATCTAATTAGCTACCAAGCCAAGTTGGTGTTATTACTAATATAAGGTACTAAGCTGTATTATATAGCAGACTTACTCATACCTGCTTAATCTGCAATCTTCATATATAGGCTTCTTTTTTAAATCTAGTATTAACTAGTATGATTATCAAAATCTATACTACTTTATCTAATTCAAAATTTTTACTATGCAGATCTTCTGCCTGTAGATCTTATCAAGATTTATTCATACAACATAACTTGAACATTGCATCATATTTTCAATATCTGATTAATATTAGTGTAATATAATTTATAGGGTTACAACTCTCAGAAATAAACAGAGTTTACTATAAGTTAGATACAAAGATTAGAGTAATTATTCAAATTTATTAACAGTAGAATTTGAACCCTAGACCTCTTACATAGTAGTCTGACAATCTAACTACTACACTAAGATTACTAGATTTCTCAAATTAAACTTTAACTAATATGATTAACAAAAAAACTATATTATATCATTAACTTAGAATTTCTATCATACTAGTCTTCTGCTTATATATTCTATTCTTTTTTTAACTTAGATAACCTTACACTTAGTTTATTAGTAGAAGATTTTATAAATAAAATCATAATACAAAAATAAAAAAAAAAGCTAATGCTCTAAACTACTATAAATTTCATTCTTGTAACCTTGAATTCACTTAGCTTATCTTATGCTATTTAGATATAATCTATTACAAAAGGTATTTATCTTCTTAAAAGATATCCTATCTAAGTAGAGTAGTTTTTTCAGATCAATAATAAGTTTTTTTACACCTTATCAAGATCCTAAGTTGCTTCTAATCTAATTGAAACTAAATTATAAACTATTAATATCTAGTTTAAGTTAAAAATAAAAATTATTACATATAATAAAATATAGCTAATTTTATGAACTAAGCTTATAAAAGAAAAATCTGCTACTAGATTAAAAAACTCTTATAAGTAAAAAAGTAAAGAAAAAGAAAAAGAAAACAAATACTCTTTTTAATATAAAGAAAAAAAGAGTATAACAAAATATAAAAATATTATACTATGCAAAAACAAGAATGTATATCTCTAATATTAGACTTGTTTAGAAGTTAAATTCTAATTGAATTATTTACATGATAGTAATATATATGTTTGTTGTCTTGTCTAAGTTGTATATTAATAGATGATTTGTTAAATTAGAAAGTAGTAAAACTTGTAGATCTTTTGTTAGAAGTTTATCAAATTCTTTATTTTTTTAATTTTCAGTAAAAAAAAATCTAAAAAACCCATAAGAAGAATGATAGTAATGCTAAAATTTTTTAAAGAGAGTATATATTTTTCAAAATCTACTATCTACTTGTATTCATCTAGTATATAGCTAATACTTATCCTTAGTAGATAAGTGATAAACTCTGAGCTTATTAGCAAGTAATATATAAGAACTATTTTTAAATAACAAGTACTACTTTGATATTGCAGTAAGTAATAAACTCTGAATCTGTTAGCAGATAGTGTATAAGAACTATCTCTAAATAATAGTTACTGTCTTATATTTCCCTGCTTTGTCACTTTTGTGTTTTTATGAAGTTTATTATTTATTTTTAAAAAAATAAGTTAGAAAATTTTGGTATGAGTAATCATCAGAAAAAGTTTTTGTTTATTTAAATGTTTATATATTCTATTAAGATTTATTTATATAATATTATATTATATTTTTGATCATACATAGGTATCTATAAGATAACTGAGTGAGTTATAACTTAAAAAATTAGTTATTAGATAGTATATAACTAAATAATATTGTTTTTAAATAAAAAACAAATCTAAATAAAATTATGATATAACTGCTAAAAAAAAAAATATTATATTATATTTTTAAGTTTAAATCAATTTAGTAAACTAAATTTATAAAAATATATTTTCAAAAATAAACAAAATTTATTGTAATATATCATAAAGTCTTCAAATTTATTAATAATAAAGTTTGAACTTTAGATCTATTATATAATAATCTAATAACCTAACTACTATATTAAGATTATCAGATTCATTATTTGTTTTTTTTATTAAATTAACTTATTTTTACTTTTTAATAAAATTATTCAGAAGGTCCAGTGACCTAGTATAGTGATTAGGTTGTTGAACTGCCATGCAATAGGTCTGAGATTCAAATCCCACTGTCGATGAATTTGAATAATTTCTCAGACCTTGTTAGGTTGGGTTTAAAAGAAGTCCTTATCGTTATGCCAAAATTTTACAAGGAAAATTCTATAGACCAAATTTTTGAGTGAAATTGATCTTGTAATTTGTTTGGTCCGGTTTATTTTTGGTTGCGCGACTATCTACTGTATCAGTGATTTCTGCGGCATTCCGTGCGTGCAACTCAGAAAATCATCTCTACTAATACGTCTAATACGTCACAAGTCACTTATTATTGGCCAATTCGAAATTTACATACTGGTAATAATGTTCAAAAATAAACGTTGCGCGGAATAGATCTTGCTAATATTGACCCGATTTTATTCGGACAAAATATCCACGCTTATCAATGTCGTGCGTCAGAAATACAGAGTTTCATTATGGTTAGGGCGGGAGTCTATTTTAATCTGATGCGGGTATTAATTTGACGCACAGCAATTCAATAGTTCATAAATGACGAAAAGGTTAATTGCATAATTAATAAGTGTAGATATTTTGGTCCGAATCATCCAGGGTTTTTGCTGGACTATGACCCATCTCAAATATATATAAATTGGTCAGGAATTAGTTTCAAGTCAATTAGGATTTATAATGTATACCAGATACGGATAATTTTTTTTCAAAAGACATTAGAATTGTTCGTTTAAAATGACGGTTACAAAGATAAACCATTCTGTGCCATTTGCACTTGATGAATACATATAACAAAATCATAAACGTCTATCTATGACAATGCACTATTATAACGACAGTTATTGTTTCTGAACAACTTGAAAAACTTCATATTCTTCAGCTGCAAACCTAACATGTTCTGTAACACTTCTATAATAACTCGCCTGTTGACAACTACAATTTTCCTTATTATTAAAAGGTGAGTACATCCTCAAATCTGCGGTTCCGAAATGTGGTCCATAAGATGTATGCCCATACATCGATGTCGCTGAATCTCGAACCCTACTCAACTTAACCTCTTGTAAATTCTTTCCATCTCCAAGTGAAAATATAAAACTCTTATCAGATTGAATGTAAACAGCACCCGTTCTCCAATAAGCAGCATTGTATCCTCCAAGTATTTCATCTACGCCCTCCAATTTCATTACAACAACTGTTGGTCCTTTACGATCACATCTAGAATGAAATGTTGTTGCATCAAACCCGTCATGAGTCCCACGAACAAGTAATTTGAAATCATATGCAGCTTTCACATATGTAGGACCAAGTATATTTTTTCCATCTATCCATCCACAAATAAGCCTTGCGTGAATAGGTTTTATAATAAATGAATCTAAATTCATTCCTTGATCTCTTGGTGGAAGCACTATTGATCGAGGAATGCTACCAGGTTTAAAATGATATTTAACAATATCTTCATTTAAATCTACAGGAAGAATCTTATCGTATGGTCTAACATAATCATAATAATCTGATGATGAGATGTCAAAAAATCTAATTAAAGGAATACATTGATGTAATGTATCACTTAAGGCTTTAAAATCTTCGTGTGTCCAACGTAAAATGTCAGTTTCAAAAAGGTTTGGTGTATTGGCAATTCCCCATTTAACCACATAATTCCAAATCTCCACTTCATTCATCTCCAAATCATCGCGTTTTAAAAGAGATAGTAATAACTCTTTATCAGAAGATGGAAATCCCTCAGATCTAAAGATTGAAGCAGGTTTTTCGGCAATCAATTCTAAACAATATTCTCTAAGTGCTGTACAACTACTACAATGTCCTGTAATACGTAATACTTCGACAAGATTTTCTTCAAGCCATTCGAATTTTTGCTGAATTAAAAAATTCTGAATATAATTACAAAATTCATCCAGCATTAGTTCATCTCCGGCCGTTAAAAGATTAAGAAGGTTCTGACCATCTTGTCCTCCAAGTTCAATTTTACCTTTATACATATATCTTTTTTAAAAAGTAATATGATTACTAAAAAAAAAAATTTTATTCACATAATTATATTATTATTTTTTTCCGTACTAAACTTACTTTAATATCTCTTCAAATACTTCAGGGTAAATATTTGGTTTTTGGAATTTAGTTAAACCGTCTTCCTCACGCTTTGCCCATTGTTTTGCCAAAGCTCTTTTAAAATAATTTGATCTTGCCCTCAAGATAGCAATATGTGCATGAAATTTTCGAACATTCTGCTCTTGACCAACATATAATACAACATCACAATTTTCAGTATTTTCAAGTAGCCAGGATAGATCATTTGAAAGTGTTGTCAAGAATTCGGAAGAAGTTACTGTTGTCTCCATTCTATTTCTATAATTTTTACAAATACTGAGGTATGGAAATAATTACAGGGTGATTTAAGAGAAAACCAATTTGTTCTTCTCCTAGAGAACATTAAAGTGCTGAAAATATGCTATATTTGTGTCACGTATCAATTATCTGATTTTAATTCACGTGATCTTTGTAGTTTCACTGAGTGACACCAGGGACACGGAAAAATATCGATCATTAACGTTAAGTAAAATTGTACGTAGGCAAAATCAAATTTTCCTGTGGTGTAACCAGTGTTTAAAATTCAATATTCTCAGAACATCAATATTTAAATTAATGTTCACTTATTTGAAAACATTTTGTATAGATAGAATGTTCTCAAAATATTATTATTCAATTATAACTTTTTTTTACCACTATATTAATCTTAGGCTCTTAAGTAAAGTTGTTCGCAGGAACTTTCTGATTCTAATAGTACTTGAAATGTTAAGATTGGTTCAGTAAATCATGAGTTATACCTATTTTAATTTTTGTGACTATAAGTTTTCTCTTTGCAAAATAGGTATAACTCATGATCTACTAGACCTATTTTAAACTATTAGAATTAGAAAGTTTCTATACACATAAGAGCTCAAGATAGGTTTACTTGATAAAAATATAAGTTTTTTTAAAAAATAATATTTATATAATGAGAATATTAAAAAATTTTTAACATTAATACTCTAAATTTAGCTCACTTAAACACTGGGTGTAACTAGTGTTACGCAGACCCGGACCTACCCGAACCGCAAACTGATCGGTTCGGGTCCATGGTTTTTTGGACAAGACCGGCTTCGGGTCTCTAGTTTGACCGGATGCATTGTAATCGGTCCCGGGGCGGGTTCTTTAAAAAAACCCGGCCCGTGAGCAAGGTTGTAAAATTACCGTAATTTATAAATTTCTTGGTAAATTATGATAAATTACCAGGTAAGCTACTGTAAAGAATAAAAAATTTTAATTGGCTAAACCAGTGGTTTACTCTCGTTTTATATATGATATATTCATTCATAGTCTACCTCTTAGTATTAATGCCAGCCAAACTATATCTTAAAAGCCGCCCAAAATTTTCTTAACTCCGCAGTAATTCGGTAACTTACTCGAGGTTATAGTAACTTACCTGGTAATTTACTTGTAATTTACCGATGGTAACTTACCGTTTACAACCCTG